>JASANB010006529.1:0-211129 GCA_030248155.1 Sabatieria punctata
ATGGCGCGTCGCGTTGTCGCGTCTTGGCCATGGGTAGTTTACGCTATCCCGTGTGTCATGGCGGCCCCGGCACCCGTGGAAGCGGTGTGTTTGTGGGTTCGAAACCTGTCGAAGCGATGGGAAGTAGTCGACACAAAGCCCAACCCAGGCCATCGAAAGTCAGCAATGGCAAGTAGATAAATGGGAACCAAACCTTAGCTGTCTTGCACACACCAACAGAAAAGGGGAGGGTTGTTGTTAAGGAGGCTGCCGGACCTTGTGTCTCTTTCTGCTCTATAGCAGCTGGCTACTCCTAGTCCGAAAGGACAAAAAGTTGCAACAACAACAACAACGGCATGTACGTACCACAGCAGCATGTACGTACAAGCGATCACATATCAATTTGAAAATTTACCACCCCGCAGCCGAAATGTTAGCCCATGTCTGCATGTTAGCCCATGTATCATCTGAGGCTTCGATCGAAGGGATGCCATATTTGGTATCAACTGAGGCCCGGATTGAAGGGGTACCGTGATATACCACTTCAGGTTGAACCGGTATCATATATGGTATCGCTACCATACACGTATATGTTTACCGATACCATTTAAGTCGTTATTTCGCTGACAGTATTATTTCTGCCAACTTTGAACATAGGAGTTTCTGCAATGTACAGGGTGTCTAAAAAAAATGATCACATTTCTTTTTACTGCCATTTCCGCAAATTTTGACCAAATAGGCTGAAATTTGGACCATAGGTGCCAAAACTCGGGCAATTTTATGTGTTAAAATTTGGTGCACTAGGCTTGACCAATTCTCGAGAAATTTCAAAGAAAGTGAAATTTGGTAATTTCAATACCAAAAGCCGGTCACCGAAAAAACGTTACATTACATTATCGCCTAAACTCTAACGATAGCGTTGGAGTTCATGCGTCAACTTTTTACACACGAATTACCCTGAACTTCTGCGTTTACACTCCAAATTTCATCCAATTCCGTCAAAAATTAGAAAAGATATAGGAAAAGGAAATGTTTCCATTTTTCGGTGACCGCCTTTCACTATTGAAATTACCAAATTTCACTTTTTTTGAAATTTCTCGGGATTGAGTCAAGCCTAGTGCACCAAACTTTAACACATAAAATTGCCCGACTTTTGGCACCTATGGTCCAAATTTCAGCCGATTTGGTCAAAATTTACGGAAATGGCAGTAAAAAGAAATGTGATCATTTTTTGAGACACCCTGTACCTACCATCAGTTGGCTTTTAGTTGAGTGAGTGTCAGTGTTGATTGAAAGATCTGAATGCATAACTTCTTGATCAAATTAACGTTGGAACATGAAATAAATAATTGTGATAAGTGGTACAAGCATGAGTAAACGAGATTAGTTGATGATCATAGACATAACACAAGATTTAGTGAAAAACATGAGAAGATGACCAATGAATGATCATATGCATTAGAGAATCAGGATAATGATAGACAGTATGGTAAATATTTGAGAAACGACTACAATAGCCCCTTGCGCCAGACCGGTTAAACTGCTAAAGCGGAATATACGTAGGCTAGATTCGCAATTTTGCCTGCAGATGGGTTTTAAAAATTCCCTAAAAATTTAATAAAAACCACCAATAAACAAGTATTTATCAATTTTCGGCAGCACACCAAAGTGGGAGGAACTTCACTTCGAACACCTAACCACACGGCAACTCCATGGGAAGAGCTGCGGTTGCTTTCACTCGCCCTAATTGCCGAAACCGAACCGCAGCGAAACTACTCCAATTGGAGAACACTCTGCCCCAAAGGGATAAGCAGAGGTAAATAAGATTAGATGATCATAATGATAATGACAGCCAGAAGACATCAAACAAGGAAAACTGACAATGACAAACAAATCTAGATTATAACCTTAAATTTATCTATAGTCTACTGTAATTTATATCTTCCAGTGGGTACCATAACGCCAAAAATGGTCACGCTCGCGCTTATGCTTGCGCTTATGTACTACATCTTCACATATATTGGCCCCCATCTCCTGCGAATGAGGCTGCTTCCTAATAATAGCTCCATACTTTCGCCAGATTTTCCTTCCTTTCACACTATGAAATGGAAGAATGCAGAAACTGACTATCAGATATCCCTTTGTGCGGAATGACATGGAGGTGTCTTGATGCTTGGCTATTGTCCGTATCAACCGTCTCCAAGTTTCGATGTCATAATTGACCACATATGGAAAGACTGCATTAGGATTCACGATCACCAATTGCTCATCTGTCACAATTTTGTGAAAAAGATTTTCTAATGAAATGTCAGCCTCTGGTCCAACCAAGATTATGGTTTTTGCTTCAAACCGTGTGTCCAGAACTTCAAAAGTCACAGGCAAAAGCCACTTGTCGAATTGCTTAGTGCTGATCCTGAATTTCAGTAGTTGTCTCCTATAATCCCTCTCAACCTCAACATCTGGAATTCCGCCATGCAAGAACCACTGATGGTAGACATCAGAAGCTGAGACTGTTTGTTTTGTGTTGGTGTGAAACTTTCGTCTGTCAAAGTAGCTGAGGTAGTCATCGAGTGTGAAGTCTCGAAAAGCTCTTTCTCTCATGAACTTTGATAGCTGCTGCCGGAACAAACTTTTACCCAGCAGATGTTCCAGGTGACTGTGAATGAGGGCCCCCTTAGTATAGCACTCTGAAATGAATTCTTTAAAGAAATGCCTGTGCATGAGCCTATTGTATGTCTGTACAAATACCATGTTTATTCAAATGAACGACCTGTTTAATTATATACTATTACTAAATTTTTTTAGATTTCAAGACCAATTTGGTGTAGATAGTTTCTGTCAGTCAACTCTGAGGTTTATGCCTTTCTGCTATCCTGAACTAAATCCATGTGAAATAGAATGCCATACGTTGAACCGATTTTGTAGAATAAACATTGTTTGTACATACAGTACATAATATGTTAGAGTGTATTTGTTGACGCAAGCTGTAGCTGCTGTATCTATCCGACTAGAAACCCTGTCTTAAATAGCGATAACGGATGTCAGGTGTGTTTTTCGGAAAAAACGTAACTTGCGGTCAAAACTCAAGCTAAAAGTAACCACTTTTAGTCATTTTTCAGTCAAAGAATGGTGTTTTATTGTGCGTAATAAGCCAAACTATCTCAAAACAGTTAGAAAATAACAACACAAAAGACCAAATTTGGTTTAGTAATAGAAAGTAATTTTAGTAATAGAAAATAAGCATACAGGGCTTACTAACTAAACCTCTCCTGGGTACTGTTTCATGCCTCTTTCGTCATTTATATCTGTAAAACACGTATATTTCTGGTCTGAAAAGACACAAGAAGGCGCCAGAAAGCATCAGGAAGTTTAAGATTAGGCTAAATTAGTCAGGACTTGCGTTGAAGTTTTTTCTATCTCTAAAAATAGAACGCATTAAAAATATCTCTAACGCAGAACACATTTTGGAATTTTCTGGCCCTGGCGAAGTTTGCAAACGGCGTTCAAACGGCTTTGGCGACAGAACTGCGGAAAGAGATATGAAATGAGGCCTTTCAAGAAGAATGACTGCAATGCAGGAAGCAACACAAGCCATGCTCTCAAAATACTGCCTAAAAACTTTAATTGGAAAGAAAGCTGAGGGTTTGTAGTCAGTCAAGGATTTTGGTGTTACTGCTTATGTTCTGTAGTGCAGGTTCATATCCTAATTCTAAGCTATCGGTAACGTTAAGTTTTCCGTCAGCCCAGATATAGATAAAGTAATTAAGATATGTCTGACTGGCCACCCAATGGTTCTGTTTTTGAGCCCTCCATGCGGCTAATATTATCATGGTTTCGTAAGAAGTTAATCCTTCTTGGACACAAGTCCATCTCCAATTGCGTACAGTGGCCGTGTTACCAATCCAATGGTGAGCCACTTCGTGTATAATTACTTCAGCGCTACTATAGGTGTGTTTTCCCAGTGTAATCAGACCAAAATTTTCCATTCCGCCAACTTCCATCTTTGCCACTGGCAGAAAATCAATTTTCCGCAGCTTCAATGGATAGTCCAGATATTGTCTCAGATACTCGCAGCTGTAGACTGCAAGTTCAGCGTTTTCGTAAGCTTGGGATTTGCTAACATTCTGACCGAAATTGAAACGAAAGTCAATATTATCCTTGCTGCGCAGATTAACTCTATCCAGATCTCCTACACGCTGCACAGAGAAGGCCAGCAGATAAGTAGGGAGGAGAGGTGTTGTTGCAAAGTATGACCTTATCCAGCCAAATAATCTCTGAGTTCGTCTTAGTTCCGTGTTTGCTAAGACATATGTATTGGGAGGATGGGTAAAATCCATTTCAAATGGTGTTTTGAATTGAGGAATGTCTATGCAAGGAAAGGCATACCTAGCGTGACTTGTTTGAAACTGTGTTGCTACTGCTGTTGCTGAATCCCGGAAGACTTTGGTCGGTTCACTGTAAATTTTGCTGCGGAACTTTGAAATTTCAAGCGTGTAAGCAGCTTGTCTCTCCAAAGGTTCAGCCAGCTTCAGCACTAAGCCATGTCTCTCAGTATCCAAACACTTGTAGATGATGGATACTCCAGTGTGCCAGCGATTATGCTTCACAAGATTAATTGACTTCAGGTCTATGTCAATTTGGTTTGCCATCAGGTATATGTACTTAGTGATGCGGTTTGCCCGAAAGTCCATTCTCAAACATCCATGGATGCCGTTGCCTGAAAGCGATTTTGAGTCTCTGACCGGTAATTGTAGTGAAATGCGGTAGAAAGTAGGAATTATGCCACCGTAGTCACCCATCAGATCGGAATCTTTGGCTCCAGGTATGTAGCCTTTACATTTGTGTTTCCTCATCTGTCCAATGCTTAGTACAACGGGAGTAAGGATGAATAGATCTGCAAGAATCAATATGCAGCATTCAACCAAGATGCATAATTTGTAATGAACTTACTGTGAAGCAGTGCAAAATACATTTTTGGTTTTCACTAGTTTTAAAGTATGACAGACTCTCAGAACTATTCTGGTTTTCTTGTTAGGAAGGTGCATCATACTCTGTGAATAGCTGCAACTGCTGTCTACTGGCATTTGTCTGGAAAGAATGCAGCTCAGCATAGAACGACTAGTCAGCCAATGCCTGAACTTGAAAAGCAAGTCTGCTAAAGTCAGAAATGCACTTACAGAAACTTACTGCAGCTCCAGCGAAGCTGGCCAAAACCTGTGCTGCAAGCTTTCTGCAAAGTTGTACTGTATGTGTCATAGGGAGAAACAGAATTCAGGGGAAGTCATAGTCACTCTAGTTGGTGGCTCTTTCTCTTTTGCCCTCAGGCTCTACTACAGTCAGGCACTTAACGCCGTTTATGGTACCGACACCATATAAGATGCCGGTACCATATATGGTACCGGTACCTTAGGTAGTGGTACCATATATGGTACCAACAACGTATATGGTACCCCTACCTTCGCGTTGTTACCGGTACCGGTACCACATATGGTACCACTTTGTTCACATTTCTTACCATATATGGTAGTGGGACCATTTAAGGTACCGGTACCATATATGGTACCGGCACCCATGGTCATGGGTAGGGGTACCATATATGGTGATTTTTACAGTCTGACCCTCTGGGCACGGTTATAATTGGCACCTCGTTAGAAAACAGCGGTATAAACTGCATATTTTGCAGTAAAACCTCGCCGACTTTCCACTTTCGCTGGTCGGGAGGGGGTTAATTGGCTGCCAAACCACGCATTTTCTTGCACTGTCGCGGGTAATTCAGCTCACATCCAGGTTGACAATCGGCTTCCATGAAAAGTCGCTGGCGGGGTAGAAAAAACGTTTCGTGATTTATATGGGGTGTCTGAGACTGTGCCTGAGGGTGTCCTAGTCATTGGAGAGCAAGCGTTCAGACCCCCTGTTGCTTGTATGGTACTGCACGCGCACTCAACTTCATGGTCTGCGCGAAGGGGTATGGAAGAGTCTTTACTAGACACATCACACGTCAGAAACCATGACATGAGCTGTGTCACAATACAGACAGGTTTCCAGACTAACAAATCATGAAAACTAGAAAACACATAATCATATACAATAGATGCCCTATTATATCTTCCAGTACTTTGCACCATACCGAGAAAATCGATTTTGTTCAAATTTTCTTAGCTTTCTGCACTCATCGACTCCCATCTCCTTTGAGTGAGGCTGCTTCTTAATAAAAGGCCCGTACTTTTGCCAGATTTCCTTTCCTTTCACACTATTAAACCGAAGTCGGCAAAAACTTCTTATTAGGTAAACTTTCGTGCGGAATGAAATGGAGGTCTGTGGGTGTTTAGCGATTGTCTGTATCAAGCGTCTCCAAGTTTCGATGTCATAATTGACCACGTATGGAAAGACTGCATTTGAATTCACAATAACCAGTTGTTTGTTTGTGACAGAATTTTTCAGCGCTATCGTTGCAACTGGTCCAACCAGGACTTTTAATTTTGTCGGAAGTTGTGTGTCCGGAATCTCCAAAGTCGCAGGCAAAAGCCATTTGTCGAACTGTTTGGTGCTTATTCTGAGTGTGAGATTTTGCGTATTGTAATCCCTCTCTACCTCGACATCTGGAATTCCGCCATGCGTGAACCACTGACGGTAGACATCCGAAGCTGAGACTGTGCGGTTTGTGTTGGTGTGAAACTTTCGTGTGTCAAAGTAGCTGAGGTAGTCATCGAGTGTGAAGTCTCGAAAAGCTCTCTCTCTGATGAACTTTGATAGCTGTTGCCGGAACAAACTTTCGCCCAACAGATATTCCAGGTGACCGTGAATGAGGGCTGCCTTGGTATAGCATTCTGAAATGGACTGCTATGGCTATTTATGAATGAAAGATAGATAATATTGAAAGAGTGCTTATGGTGTTTTTATTAAGATACTCAGCTTAGTTCCTGCTTAAGTATTTCCCTCAAACTCATTATAGTTTTTGAGCAAGAGCAATTTTTATTTTTTGTGCCACTTCACAATAAAACAGATTCCTAATGCTGAGGACCAACGAGACTTTATTATTAGTGAAGCAACCGAGTGTGTCACCAGTAAAGCCTCAAGCTTTCATTCAAAAAAAAAAGATTCATTCCAATAGGTTGGGATTTACTGTTTTGACAGGATGGTGTATATGCTGTGTTTCAAGTTTTGTACATAACTACGTACTTTTGTACTTTAGGACCCCTCTTTTAAATACGATCTCTTAAAAATGCCCACTCACTTCTCAAAAAACCGTTGACAAACTAATGTATCAAAAATTAGCATACTATGGAAAATGTGGAGTAGGATTGGTTCGTATGTCAATTCCAAGCTTTCGTTAATTTTTTTTCCGCGTTCCCATTTCCCAATAATAGTCTGAATATACAAGCTGTCGGCGCCCCAACGATTCTGTTTGCGAGTTGTCCTGTAGGTAGCCAATATCTTTGTGGTTTCATATTCGGTCAGTCCTTCTTGAATGCAAGTCCATCTCCAATTACGTACGGTGGCCGTGTCACCAAACCAATAGTGACTGACTTCATGCGCAAATACATGAACAGCTCCATAACCGGGTTTATTCAGTATAATTAGACCAAAGTTTTCCATCCCGCCTAGACCATTGTTTATGGGCAGAAAGTCGATTTTCCGTAGCTGCAGTGGATAGTTCAAATATTGTCTTAGATACTCGTAAGTGTAGACTGCAACTTCAGCAGACTCGTAAACTTGTTTTTTGCTAATGCTAGGACCAAAATTGAAGCGAAAGATGATATTTTCGCTGCTGCGTAGTGAAATCCTGTTTAGTGTTCCAACCGGCTGTACAGAGAAGGCCAGCAAATAGGTAGGGAGTGACGGTGTTGTGACAAAATGGGATCGTATCCAACCTTTTATTTTCTCTCTCTTCTTTAACTCCATGTTGGCCAAGACATAAGTATTTGGAGGATGGGTGAAATCCATTTGAAATGGTGTTTTGAATTGTGGAATGTCAATGCAAGGAAAGGCATACCGAGCAAAACTGGTTTGAAACTGTGTTGCTACTACTGTAGCCGAATCTCTGAACACTCTAAGTCGTGATTCATTGTATATGTTGCTCGAAAACTTCAAAATTGCAACTGTATAAGTTGCCTGCTCCTCCAATAGTTTGGCAAGCTTCAGCACTAAGCCATGTCGCTCTGTATCTAAGCACTTATAAGTGATTGGTATTGGAGTAACGTTGTTTTGATTATGCTTCAACACATGAACCAAGTTCAGGTCTATTCTAATGTGCTTTGCCATTAGATATACGTAGTTGGTGCTGCGATTGGCCCGAAAGTTCATTCTCATACTGCCATGGATGCCTTCGCCTGAAGGCGATTCTGGGTCTCTGACCGGTAAACGCAGCGATGTGTGGTAGAAAGTAGGGATGATGCCGCCGTAGTCACCCGACAGATCAGAATCGTTGGCTCCAGGTATGTAGCCCTCACACGTGCGCTTGGGGTCACTGAATCGAGCACTGACTACTAGAGGAGTAAGAAGGAGCATTTCTAGAAGGATCAGAGTGTAGATTCATTTAACCCATTCAAAAGTCTATTACTTACTAGCAAGTAACATCAAACCATACATCCTCGCTTTTCTTCACTATTCTTTAGTGCAAATGTTGAAACGCTCTCCGATCTTGCTTATAAATATCGTTTCTTATCTTATTTGGTCAAATACTGTCTGATGGCATTTGCCTGAAACTATTACTCACTGCCTTTGTTCTGTTTTCTGAAACATAAACCAGGAAGAATGACTGTACTTTTAAGTTCCTTACTTCCGCATTGAATGTCGGCAGACACCGAAGGAAGTGACTGAACTAAAGCTAGTTAGCTGTAATTAGTTAGTATACACAGTAGTAGTCTGGAGACTGTTTGGTCAAATGTAAACTTTCTCATAGATTGTAAAATTCAAATTTGCAAATAAACCATACTGCAAGACTGTAGTAGCTGCTACTGAATCTGTTGTTGTTCAGGTTTGACAACTGCATGTCCAATAATAAGCAGCGCTTGACTGTGCAATTTCATTTTTGCATGGCTATTGAGCTCACTTTATTATAGCGACTTGTGTTGAACACCAATAATACAAGTACAATGCTTCACTGAACACCAAACCAATATAAGTTAACTCAGAGCAGGGGCTCAGTGTAAAGACAGACTAATGCAAACAAGTGACAAATAACAGCACAAACAGGCATCCACAACACTACTGAACGGAACACCAGCAACTACAACTGTCATTAAGTTTACAACGCTTTGCTGCCTTGCTGACTGGTGAGCGAGGGAGCAATGGCCGTTTCATTCCTAGTAAGCAGACTTCTTAAAAACACTAAAAAATGCTTGCGCACTTTCTTACAGAAACACAAAATCAAGTACGGGTTCACCATTGAAAACAAGACAAACTGTGCAGTCATCAGCATCATAACAATATCTCTGTGTGCCCTATAGACATCCTGGAATCCTATCATGAATCCATACAATCCTGCCTGAACAATAATCAGAGAACTCAGGATCCCACCCACCAGAGCCAGGTTTCTACCGGCCTTTTCACGCGTGCTTAGGTTTTGGTTTGTCGAACGCTTACCCTTTCGCCAGGTTTTCACCACCATCACAGCGTACATGAAAATGAAAAGAAAAGCCAAAAAGAATGTGAGAAAACTGAGAAGACCGACGGCTGTATAGTAGCACCAGCCACTGTGCCACACCAACCAGGTGCGATTGTTGGCTACTGACCGACCCAGATCCACGTCGCAAACCAGAGGGATGAAGCTCTCTGAACCAACTCCCAACACGAACGACAGAACGATAGATACTGTAGTCACTTGGGAGGTCCAGATCTGCAATCTGATTTATGGAAACAGGTCAAATGCTTCCAAACGTACCATGTCATAGCTGGAGCTGAGGACCAGAGCGACAAAGCGGTTGAGACTTGCAGTGAAGACCAGCAAGTACTGACTAACCTGCAGACCCCAACATGCGGCCACCCACAGTTTGAGCATCAAACTACCTCCCCAACTGTGAAATGACATGAACAGGTTCCAGTGCAGTGTGCGCAAGAACACGTAATAGATGGATATCAAGGACAGATCGTTTAAGCCCAGAAAGAACATTATTCTGTAGAAGGGAGACTTCAGTTCTCCATGCTTCCGGTGCTTATACAGAGTGATCAGATACAGGATGTAGAGAGGCAGAGAAAATAGGAAAAAGGAAAAGAGAACTATTTCTGTAACCCATAACACAGTTTCAGAGACCATCTTCTTCGGTCTGCTGCACCAACTGGTAACTGCAAACCGTTAATAACCTGTGTTTCAAATAAGAGTGCAGTCAGTAGGAAATAAATTCGTTTACTGTTTGATTGCTTTGCTTGCTCTTAATCAGCTTTACAAATTTTCAAATCTAATCAGTCTGTCTCCGTCATTGGCTAGCTGCTATGCAGAATACACTGACAGACAGCATATGTATCACATCAGTGGCATACCAGTTTGTAAAGGGGTTGCTGAATTCAAGTAAATTGAAGAGGTGGCAATTAAGGTTTTTTGCTTCCAAAGCACGTTTAAAGGGCATTCAGAGCTAAAAATTAACAGAAATTCACAGTTTTAGTGCATAATTTATTAGCTTCTCTTATTTTAACCGATTTTTTATTTCTATGTAAGTCGGAAAATGGGACCCCTTGCCTTCATCATACCATACATACACGCCTATGTAGTTCCGCAACTGATACGTACAGTATACTTGTCACAAATAGCACGATAGGCTCGGAAGCTTGATTCAGTGCAGACATGCGTTAAATTCTACGCTCAGCAGACCTCAGACTGACTCTGGACCACCTGCTTCAATCAGAACGTAGTAAATACGCTCAAAGTACCCTATTTCATCTGATTCATCAGAGAAATTATCATAAAAGCACTGTTTGTTAACTCTAATAAGCTGGTTTGTTGTTTGCTAACCAAGATATCACACGAGACTGCGGTACAATTGAGCATATAACCCACTCGAAATGATGGCCCCTTTTTCTGTTATCCTCGGATTTGCAAATTGGAGATTCGGATTCGTTCTGAGGCTATCGATCCGAACTAAAGGTTCAGATTCGCAGTTCAGAATGGACGTTTTTGGTTCACCTCAGTCGAACCAAAAAATGCAGAACCATTGAAAGGTTCGGATTCAAGTCAAATTCCAGAAGAACCTTCGTCGAAAATTCTATGAACATTTGGGTACCCCAAGACGAACCTTTCAATGTCAAATCGGAACAACTTCAAGAACATATATACGAACATATATATGAACCTTTCCATGATCATTTCTGTACCTATCTGTTCCGTGCCTATAAATTGCGACCTTTTTTCGATATAAATTCTGTGCCTATGTTTTCTCTACCTATATCAAAGTGAACTGATGTTCTTTTCCTGTTTACTTTGCTGATGCAACAGACGTGTATTTACTAGCAGTTTAGAAACAAACAACCAAGACGTAGATGGCAAAGTCAAACAGGAGTGCAAGCATTACACATAGCATATTTGTTAGGTTTGCCATTACATTTCGTGTCATTGAAGAAGTTCGGCCTACGGTGAATGAGCCAGTCACACATACCAACACACAAGCGAACCTGACATCGGTAGCACATAGTGTTAGCGTCTATTCTTTGCGCGTGTGCCATGCAACGACCGATGGTTGTCTCGACAAGCCTTTGAACAGGGTGCGGCTTTAGGGCTTTAGGCGGAACCTTATATGAGGTCAGGTTGAGTGAACCAAGCGTTGGCCTTTGTGGTGGTCAGTTGTGGCTGGAGGAGAGCGAATCGTTCGTTCAACTTAGGCGTATCCGGTTGCAGAGGGGCATTCGGGTTAGCCTCCAGCAGGCGACCTGCCTGTTACAATTGGTAAAGAAGATCGAGTCTGAAATGCACTTGTCCTGTATTTGAACTTGAAAGCGTAAATGCTAACCTGAAAGCCCTGGCACTGGTATAGTTGCCGTCCACATCATGAAACCGCTGAAATATGCGGTGCGCATTTAGCACAGCCACTTCAATCAGCCTGATGCACCACCGCGGCACAAAAACTTTAACTAGACTTTAAACCTAACTTTAACTGAATCTAACTTTAAACCTAACAAATATGCTAGGAGAGCTAGGACCAAGGCCTCCTTGTAAACTTTTGTTGTGTTTGCTTGCTTTTTGTGTGAAATGTGAACGAGTTGGAAACCACTGGTGTGATCGGATTTAGGGTGGTAGTCAGTCAATTGGCCGCACCCTTCAACAATTGATAAAACTTGAAACTAGTATTGGTCAGATCACTGTCACAATGGTTGTCCTGAGCTTCGATATCCAGCAGAACAAAAATTAGCAGAAATTTCACAATAGTTCTGATTGAAGTTGCCCTCAAAACGAACATATTCAATGTTCGGGTATGCATATATTCATAATAGAAAGGCCCATGTAAAAGTTCATAATTTCCACCTGAAAATAAGTTCGTAATGCTGACTAAAGGTACATGTGGAGGTTCAGGTTGATGTCCCTATAGGTACGGATAAAGGTTCATGTGAAAGTTGGAGGCTGAACCTTCAACCGAAAAATCCGAACCAAAGGCTCGGGTGGTACTTGAACATATAGGTACCCTGACATGAACAATTGAAAGGGTCAAAAACATCGCGAATCGGCTCGGAATTGAATTCTAATGGCTCATCGAAAGGTTCGTGACACATATTTGTGTCCGATTATTTCGAGTGGGATAAACCTGCCACTGATAACGATTACGGACATCGTGTTTTGACAAATTACGAGATCTTTAACCACTCGCAAACCGTTGTACTATCAGACATAAGACAGACAGGCTAGGCTATCGTATCATCGACATTTATTTAGAATGGACCGCAGAGTGCCAATGAATCCATATTGTGTGCTGTCATTTTTTTACATCTTGTGTTCTTGTGTTTTTGCGCAAGACCAGAACTGTGATGGCAGTAAGTTGCCTATTTTGTCCTGTATTCTTAAATGCAATACACAATCTCCTTCAGATTCATGCTGCCATAATATTTTTGCCATAGTACATGTGACAGGTCCGGGCCGGGGGAGGAGCTGGATGTGCAGCAGGGCTTGCCTGCAAGGGATGAGTCCAAAATATCAAAAATCTCCAAAACGCCTGGAATCCATCTTAACACGTTTTATGTATAAACTTTAAGCAGCGAAATAGCGTTGACAACTAAAAATAAGCATAAAATGACAAAAAAGTTTCTAAAAACGCCGATTTATCTTAAATGCCAACAGCGGAAACCCTAAGTAAGGTTACGAAAAGCATTTTACGCATTTTAAACTAAAATTGGTGATTTCTGAGCCAGTAGTACTAGAGCCGCTGCTAGTACAGTACACTTGAATTTTATGGTCGCTGGAGTCTGGAATCCCCAGACTGTCTTGGGGCTAGGTACTGTTATTTTACTAGTTGATTTTTTATTTTACTATTTATTAAATTTGCTAAAAATTCAGCACTTCAATTTAATTTTAGTTGTTGTTTCACTACCAAGCAGCTCCGATTTTACTAATTTTTGTTTTACTAATAATTTTACTACAATTTTACTAGTAATTAGATTAACTTTTTCTTCAGTGATGCTAAGATTTTATGAGTAATTGACGTTTCTGCTAAATGTTGCTTAATTTGATCATGCTACAAAGTTCTCCAGAACTTTAGAACAAAAATGAGCAAAATGTTACTGGTAAAAGTGCACCCAACCCACGCATCTTTCATTGCAAAATTCATCAAGATTTTTGGCTGGAACTCACCAAAAACTAGTAAAATAGTAACAAAATTTCGGTTTTACTATTGGCTTTCTTCGATAAAGTACCGGTACCATATATAGTACCCCCACGTTCGCAGCCTGTAGTGGTACCATATATGGTACCCCTACCCATGGCCATGGGATAAACTGGCCAGTATGGTGCCAATACCATAAACGGTGTTGAGTGCCTGACTGTAGTATTTCTAATTTTTGTTTTACTATACTATAATTAAATAACAGTAGGGCTAAGCACCGAATGAGGGGATATTGCCTTTTTTAGGTAAGGGGTAAGGCCCTAAATAAATTCCCCTTTCTACATGGCATGTATTATTTTGTCTGGTTTCAGAACCGGATGGTGTTTTCCTGGAGGACAGCGAGAGTCCTTGCAGTGATTCGTACTTCGTCTGCACTTCTGGCATGGCTGTCAAGCAGCAATGCGGTGTAGGACTGATATTCGATACGACAAAAAGCAGCTGCGAATCTACTCATTTGGTGTCCTGTGCCGGTATGTCGCTATGACAAGACCAAACAAATATTTCAGGTTTTATAACGTAACAAAAACATTGTAAAACTAAGCCTTATATCGACACCAGCCTTTTCACGCTTATGTGTCGATATAAGGCTACGGATAGCTATTTATGTTTGGAAGACCGCATGTTAGCCATAGATGGCTACGTAGGTTTAGATGGCTCTGTAGCCTTCTATGGCTATGGCTCTTCAAAAGCCTAGCCATCGATGGCTACAGAGCCTTCCATCTATAGCTACAGTACACAGATACGCCCCACCCACTTTTGGCTTTAGATGGTCACATACATACATAGCCATAGATGGCTCTATAGCTTTTTATAGCCAAAATGGAGAGGCGCCTCCCGTGTAGCCATGGATGGTTGTGCTTTTGAGGAGCCGTAGCCATCTATGGCTATGGAGCCATCTAAAACTAAGTAGCCATCATGGCTAACATGAGGTCTTGTAACCACCCGTATCCATAGCCTAATATTGACACGTACTGTAAGCCGTAAATTGCTTGTGTCTATGCAAGGCTTAGTTTACCTGAGGTTTTACAAAGTCCACAATTCAGAAATTAATAATAATATTTTGGTCATGCCCGACCTTTTGCCTATCTGTTTTAGGAGGATGGTCACAATGGGGCGCATGGGGCGAATGTCCAGTCTCCTGTGGACAGGGCCTCCAAACCAGAGAACGATCTTGCTCAAATCCATATCCACAGAATGGGGGTGCAAATTGCCAGGGATCTAGTGTTGAAAGTAGACTGTGTGGCTCCCCGAGCTGTCGTGAGTTCCCAGCCTAGGACTTCATTGCACTGATATAGTAAGGATGTCTTATTACATTACCTAGAAACGTGTCCCGAACCAATGGGTGTATTCGAGGATGAGCGGTTTCCATGCACTGAGAAGTACATTTCTTGCATAGATTCAGAGCCTACAGAGCTAGTCTGCCCTCAACCACTAATTTTTGACAGTTACACAAAGTTATGTGTCCCACTAGACGATGCCATGTGCAAAAGTGAGCTAGTACAATACAATGAAAAACCTTTCACTACTGCGCAGTCTCTGTCTATAGGGTTCTGTGCCTGGTCTCCATGGAGTCGATGTTTACTGAGTCGATGTGGGGCTTGTGGTCGGAGACTGAGAGGCAGACGATGCTGCAAACGACCATGCAGGTTTGACTGTCTGCAATGCTGGACAGAACCCCAGTGGACCCAGTTTTTAGAGGTCAGTATATCGAGAAGGACCAGTGTGGATCCTACAAACCGTGCACGGATTGTCCGTGGTGGTCAGCTAAATGGTGTCCTTGTTGTTACGGATTCCACGTTATTGATAATATCTGCGTCAAAATTGTGTGAAAAATACTCATTTTATACATTCGCCTCACTTGATAACAACAGCCAATACAAGAACCAGAAAACACAGGAACACATTCTGCGTTAGATTTTGAAGAGCATTTATCACATTAGTAAACACACAGTAGGAAACACGGTAGAACAGTCAACAAATCAATCACTACTCTTCAATGTGTAGAGTAGACCTAATCGAATTTCAGGATTCAAGGTAGCCCCAAGAATATACACTAGCTAAATGCAAAAGCTTTCAAAGTTTTCTCACTCCACCGTTTTGACAACTGTCAGTTACTGAGCAGACAGCAGGAATATAGACAACAACATCAGATCTGTTTACTGCTGGCACGCTTGCCAGTGGATGGCGCAACGGTCGAAGGACTATTGGTAACCAAACCTTTGACTAGAGTGACAAAATGTCTGCGCACTTTCTTACAGAAAGTCAAAATCAAATAAGGGTTCACCATGGAGAATACGACAAACTGTGCAGTCATGAACATCATAACAGCATCTCTATGAGCCCGATACACAGCCTGGAACCCTAACATGAATACATACAATCCGGCCTGAACAACGATTAACGAACTCAGAATCCCGCCTACAAAAGCCAGATTTCTACTAGCCTTTTCACGCGTGCTGGGGTTTTGGCTACTGGCACTGCTTTTCCGCCAGGTTTTCACTACCATCACAGAGTACATGAAAATAAAAATAAAGGCCAGAAAGAACGTCAGGAAACTGACGATACCAACAGCCGTGTAGTAACACCAGCCACTGTGCCACACCATCCAGGTGCGGTTGTTGGCTACCGCACGACCCAAACGCACATCGCAAACCAGCGGAACGAAGCTTTCTGAGCCAACTCCCAACACGAACGACAGAACTATGGATACTGTAGTCACTTTGGAGGTCCAGATCTACAATCTGTTTTTGAAACAAGTTAACTGCAACAAAATGAAACCTACCATGTCATAGCTGGAGCTGAGGACCAGAGCGACAAAGCGGTTGAGACTTGCAGTGAAGACCAGCAAGTACTGACTAACTTGCAGACCCCAACATGCCATGATCCACAGTTTGAGTATCAGATCCCCACCCCAGTTGTGAAATGACATGAACAGGTTCCACTGCAGTGTGCGCAGAAACACGTAATAAAAAAACATGAGAGACAGATCGTTTATGCCCAGAAAGAACATTATTCTGTAGAACGGAGACTTCAGTTCTCCGTGCTTACGGTGCTTAAACAGAGTGACCAGATACAGGATGTAGAGAGGAAGTGAGAATAGGAAGAAGAAAAACAGAACTATTTCTATGCCCCATAAGACAGTTTCAGAGACCATGCCGAACAGAAATATAGACAACAGCCTGAGTCAAACTTGAGATCTATTTGTATCTCCAGTCGTTTGTTAATTAGGTTTTGGTACCAATTGTCGGAAGGTTCTACCAATTGTCGTCACTGCTGCTGACCCTTATTAGCTAAATACAATCGAAGCACGCACTGTATTCTATTCTTGATGCTAGCAATTAAATGGCGGCACCCAGACGTTAATAAAATCTGTTTACAAGTTCTGTTGGAAGCCTCACATTGCTGCGGTCCAGACTTGCCGCAGCCCAGTCTAAACTAATGAACCAGCTACGTCAATCACCAATTGCGCTAATGCACTGCCATCTTATCTAGACTACAAGGACGAGATTAGTCAAGGCATTTACCATCTTTGTCTCTTTTGCAATCTCTGACATGCATGCAAACTAGGCAAAAATCTATAAACGAACAAATCAACTGGTTCTTTATGTAAAACTGTGATTCCCTTCTTGTCTACCGCTATTGTCACTCTTTTATTCAATTACACACTGCATCACGAATACAAACAAGCAGTGTACAACAAATAACACAGCAGTAACAACATACAGTACAGAGGATGAAATTTACAACAAAATTTACAATGGGTATGCTTGTGGCTTGTGGCATTGTAGTGGGATCGACGTCGTTCTCTTGATGGTTGACAGTGAGGTGAAAAAACCATCATTCGCAAGCACTGCTATTTTACTAGTGAATTTAATTTTTATTGACAGTACCTACAACCGCTTGTAAGCTTTCCATTCATAAGAGAAGACCACTGTTACCTTGTCCAGAAGAATCCAACGCACATCTCGGCAGACATTATACCAAAGAGAAACAGTGTTCTGTTGACGCCCACTCTTGACACTGCAGCTTCAACTGACATACGGTCGATCCAACACCGCACCAACTGCATGATTGTGGGTAGGGAAAGTTTGTTTGCGTTCTTCTCAAAAGTCAGAAATTCGGAGCCATCTCGAATGGACACTCATCGTTTGCACATTCTAGTACAGTTGAGCTTTTTCAGTTGAGTTCTGTGAAATATGTATAATAGATGCTAAAAATTGCACACACATTCCAACCAAACTGCAAAATGCATGGAAAACGTATAATTAGCGATTTCAGGCCACCTTGGAAAACCATGCAAACCTGCAAAAAATATGCACATACATGTATGTCATTTTTGCTTGCCTATGATACATGATATATCAATATGCACTAAAGATAGCATGCATATATTCATATGCAATATCATATGCATCGCAGAAACCCGATATCATCCAACCATAGTCCACACAACTTTCCTTGCTGTACTGTTCTGGCGCACTAGATAGCTGTGTAGAAAAACATATACAATACTTTACTCAACTCTGTGAATGTCTAACACATTTATCGCTGTGAAATTTGTGCACACGCCACTGAACTGAGTACAGCAATGAAAAAACATCAGATCGGTCGACTTCGACTAGCCTGCTGACCGGTGGTGGCGGGAGCAACCGAACCGTGACTGACAACAACTAGACCCTTGACCAGAGTAACAAAATGTGCGCGCACTTTCTTACACAGACCCAAAATCAAGTAAGGGTTGACCATAGAGAACACGACAAATTGCGCAGTGAGCACGGCCAGAACAGCATCTCTGTTTGCGCGATAGATGGCCTTGAAGGCAAACATGAATCCGTACAAAGTGGCCTGCACGATAATCAGAGAACTCAACACTCCGCCCACTACAGCCAAATTTCTGCTGGCCTTTTCGCGCGTGCTCAGATTTTGCTTCGAACTCTTGCTCTTGCGCCAGGTCTTCACTACCATAACCGAGTACAAGAAAACGAAAACAAAAGCGAGAAAGAACGTCAGAAAGCTGACAATGCCTATTGAGGTGTAGTAACACCAGGTGGTGTGCCAGACCAGCCAAGTACGGTTGTTAGCCAATGAGGGCCCCAGGGTTATGTTACAGGCCACTGGAATGAAACTTTCCGAACCCAGTCCGCAACCGATCGACAGAATGATGCACAAGGCTGTGAAACGTGAACTCCAGATCTGAAGTACAGAAAATCGCTGTACACTCTGCTATGCAGCCAAAACATTGTTTAAATCTAGCCATTTTTAGACCATCTAACAAACTGGAGAGCTTACCAAGTCGTAGCTGGAGTGAAAAACCAAGGCTGTGAATCGATTGAGACTTGCAGTAAAGACAAGCAAGTACTGACTGACTTGCAGGCCCCAAACGCCCGCTGACCACAGCTTCACCATCAGGCTACCTCCCCAAAAGTGAAATGACATGAACAGGTTCCAGTGCAGTGTGCGCAAGAACACGTAATAGATGGATATCAAGGACAGATCGTTTAAGCCCAGAAAGAACATTATTCTGTAGAAGGGAGACTTCAGTTCTCCATGCTTGCGGTGCTTATACAGAGTGATCAGATACAGAATGTAGATAGGAAGAGAAAAGAGGAAAAAGAAAAATAGAACTATTTCTATGATCCACAACACGGTTTCAGAGGCCATGCTGAAAGAAAACGCAGTGCTTAGTGGTTAGAACAGAGCTCAAAGATGCAGCTGATTAGAATCCTTCTCTTTCCACCCACTTGCACTGTTCCGCGACACACTACTAGCTTAATCTGAACGATCTGATGAAGTGGCTTGCGCAATAAAGCATGCACATGATAGGTTCACTCCATTGTTTGTTGCCGATGTCGCCTATATACATACCTTCAGCTAATTGCAGCTGAAGAAGCTCCAAATCTACTGTAATCTGACTCATTGACCTGTTTACAGGATCGGCAGGAAGCTTTACAATTGCTGCAGTAATCCGAGTCTCTAAAGAATATTGTGCACTTTATTCACGTTTGACCACCAACAAATATGTATAGAAACAGTTTTCCAATATGAGTCTTCCGAAATGCTCTTCTGTAAGCTGCACTAAATACAACGTGACACACAATAGCCAAGGTGCTATTAAAGAACAGGACAGCGGGCCCTACAACACGACCTAAAGTGAGCACTAGAAACATTAAACTCATCGCCTTTTTATCATCACCAAGATCGGACTTCTCAAACAACAGATAAGCATTCCACAACATATACAAAAACATGATTACAATATTAAAAAACACAGTGCCAAACAAGAGTCTTTTTTGCGTTTTTTCTTTGCGATTATATTCAGATTGGTCTTGAATAAGAGAATTTCTCTTAAAATAAAAGAGGTAACAAACTGCAAAGGATATCTGAAAAATGAATAATACAAGATTGGTCACCAGAACTAAGCTTTGTTCCAAAAAATATGGCTTCTCTGCTACCAGCGCTAGAACGTCGTAAGAAGTACATAAAGAAACCAAAAAAGATGAGATTATAACAATTTTTATGACTCGTGAGGCTCTTCTGGAGTGGTCTAGTTCACTATAGGTGAAAGGATCCATTACTCCACTAGTTCTGTCCATAATTAAGCCAGTCAGAAAGGCTTGATTAAGAAGTTGTACAAAGTTGGTCAACCATTCACCACTATGCTTAAAAGAAGATGGAAAACCCCAACAATTTGTTTGAAAGAAACCAATAACTTCAAAGAACCGACAGCCACGCAAACTCACGAGCAGATTCAGAGCGGTGTCCGTATAAATTTCGGCCCTATGTAGATAAAGAGCGGTGCCTGAATCGATCTCTGCCATCAGATGCTTCATAATTCTCAAGTTCAATAGATTCAAGGCGATATTAGCAGGGATGGCAACATATCGACAGAGGATTGAGTACCGGAAAGTTAAAGAATAATAAATTCGGAAAGTCAGCAAATCATTGTGTAGAGGAATCAAACGGTAGGACAAGCATGACTCATATTTTAGCTCATAGTATTTGCGCCAAAAGTAAAGGTTCCAAAAGCCGTAAGCGTTTTGACCACACAGTCCTCTGACGTTAGCCAGGGTGTACATAAACTTATTTTCGAAAAATTGCCATGGTAATTGCTCTTCATAAAGCATGTTCTGAACTTCGGGGATCAATTGAGTTATATGAGGCGAGTGCCCACAATAAGGACGATTCGGTCAAGTTCAACATCTGTTTTTTCTCCCGGATTATTCGCAAATGACACAGAAGATGTTTCTCCAGTTGACTCTCACAGTTGACGTGATGGAAAATGAGAAAATAAACGACAAGCATAGAAAATCTTCTTAACATGGTTCGTTTCTAGCTACAAAGCTCGACAAATGGCAGTATTAACAACAGTGGAAAAAGATGTGCGTGCAAAATGCAGGTGAAAATGATTTTCGCTCACATATTTCGTGCAAAGGCATCGAAATATTCATTATTAAGGGACAGTGCAAAAACTACGTAATGGTATGAGCGAAGAGGGGGTTCGCCAAATCATTACTATTCAGGGGGAGAGGGGTTAGCGATTTTATTACGTAATTTTTAACGATAAAAATACCAGTATTCACTATTCACTGAAATTTAATTTTATAGGGCAACGAACTCCGGTACCCTCCGGCTATTACATGAAAACGGAGTGTCTTGCTATGGCATCAAAAAATTGCCAATACTACCGGCACTCGTTATACATACCGGCACTCGTTCCAATATATAGCATTTGAGTCCACTTTTAGCAATTTTTAGTACTCTCCCCGAATTTCGGTTGCCTTCCTTTCAGCGGATGGCCTGACGACATGTATACTTGTACCGACACCATATATGGTACGAAATCTGAACAGAGTGGTACCATATAAGGTACCGGTACCGGTACCAATGCGAAGGTAGGGATACCATGGTACCACAACAGGCCCCAAACGTGGGGGTACCATATGGTGCGACTAGCCTAGGTAACGGTAACATTAGAGACCTGCACGGGCCGCCTTTTTGACGGCCCGGCCCGGCCCGGCCTGTCCGGAAGCCCAATTTTTGCGGCCCGGGCCCGGTCCGGCCCTTATGAAAATGCAATTTTTGTGGCTCGGCCCGGCTGAAATCCTCTAAAAATCCTCTGTAGGGCGACCAGGCCCGGTCCGTGCAGGTCTCTAATATATGATGTTGGTACCATAAACGGCGTTAAGTGCCTGATTGCGGTAGGGATGGGAATCCAGAATCAAGCTTCACACTTCTTAAGTACCGGTACCATGAAACAGCCTACTTTCAGTCAAAACTTAGAAGTTTCAGCAGTATTGGCAGCCCTAGAATTTCGGATCGGCCTAACTCTGACAGTACGATTGGTGGATTTGATCTGACTGGAGGCCACAGAAGCACTACTAACGCTTTGCCCCATACAGGCCGAAAAATACGAAGTGAAAAGATTGAAAAACAGCTTTCTACACTTAGAGGAACAGGCCAGAATCAAATAAGGATTGAGCATAGAGAAGAGCACAATATTAGCGGTGATAAGCATTTGGTAAAAGCTGCGATATCTAACATAGTGAGAGTTGAAGGCTACAATGATGAAGTACTGAAACGCCTGTACGATTATCAAAAAGCTCAGCAGAAAACCAGCCACAGCCAAATTCCGGCTCGCCCTCTCTCTTTGCGCTTTCTGCACACTTCGCGCAGCGCTGGACGGTCCTACTTTAGAAGATTTGTAGGCTTTGAAAAACATCACAGAATAAAGTATAATAAATAAGATAGCAAGCACGAAAATAATCAAACCGGTTCCGCCGAGCACACTGGGGAAACACCAGCTGGGACTCCAGGTGATCCAGGTCAAGTTACGATCGGCCGTCTTTCCAAGTTTTATATCGCAGGCGAAAGGCAGGCAAGCCAGAGACAGCGGACCCACTATCCACGGAATAACCATCCAGCTTCTGGTAACCGATGGCCGCCAGATCTGCAAACTCTCTTTGTATTTCGCTATTTTTGGTATTTACAGTATACTACTGTTTGAAAGTCCGGGGTTAAAAAATAGGTTCAGGTTCAAGTCAAGTCCAACAACGAAATTTCAGGTGCAAGTCCATCTTCTAAAAAACCTGGACAAAAGGTTCAGGTTCAAGTCCACTGATAGTTTCAGTAGTTTCAAAAAGTTTTGAAATTTCGTGATTGCGTTTTTTCTGAGCTGAATAAACCTGTCTACTGGCAATAAATGACCCAGATCAGACTTTACAGCGGAGTACTTTCGTTTTCAGACATATTCAATTTGAAAATAGGTGGAAAAACATGAAACCATTAAATTTTTGTGCAATCCAAGCAAAAATTTAACATTTCTCTCCAAAAAAATTTTACTCAAAAATTGAAACTATTGAGTAAGTCCAACAAAACGGGACAGGTTCAAGTCCGGCTGAATTATAACAGGTTCAGGTTCAGGTTGAAGTCCACAAATTTCAGGTTAAAACTTATTAATAAGTCCAGGTTTTTGCCTTGCCAATAGTAATTTATACATTACGTGATGAACAAAAATTCATTCAAGATCGAACACATGGGGGTTTTTTTCCTCCAACCAATTTCAGGTTCACGGTTCTATATTATTTCGGACATGCTGAATCCAGCGGTCACATTGGTTTTGCTCTACGATTTTGCTCTCCCATAGTTAAGCACAAAAATTCATTCAAGATCGAACACATGGGGGTTTTTTTCCTCCAACCAATTTCAGCTTTACGGTTATATATTATTTCGGACATGCTGAATCCAGCGGTCACATTGGTTTTGCTCTACGATTTTGCTCTCCCATAGTTAAGCACAAAAATTCATTCAAGATCGAACACATGGGGTTTTTTTTCCTCCAACCAATTTCAGCTTTACGGTTATATATTATTTCGGACATGCTGAATCCAGCGGTCACATTGGTTTTGCTCTACGACTTTGATTTTTGCTAGAAATTTGACCTCGAAGTTAGGGTGTCCACCTGAATTTCAGAAAGTGTTGTTGTCTTGTCGGCATTAGAAAATCGACTGTAACTCTGGTAGAGTTGATCGTAGACCCATATATGATAGTATTTTCGAGATGCCTGAAGGTTGAGGAATCCGAATCTGGTATCGGCACAAAAATTGGCGCTGTGCCAAAAAAGTCGATTTTTTTGTCGGGCCCCTTTCTTCTAAGCAAAGTAGAACATGCAAATTTCGAGAACAGTATAGTAATCTCGTTGATGAGAGGAACAGACCCATATATACATGTATGGCGTTTTGACCAGGGCCACACAAGATACGTTGGGCTATGCCTTTCTGAAATTCAGGTGTACACCCTAAATTCGAGGTCAAATTTCTAGCAAAAATCAAAGTCGTAGAGCAAAACCAATGTGACCGCTGGATTCAGCATGTCCGAAATAATATAGAACCGTGAACCTGAAATTGGTTGGAGGAAAAAAACCCCCATGTGTTCGATCTTGAATGAATTTTTGTGCTTAACTATGGGAGAGCAAAATTTTGACCACTTGTCGGCGTTAGAAAATCGAGTGTAACTTTGGTAGAGTCGATCGTAGACCCATATATGGTAGTATTTTTGAGATGCCTGAAGGTTGGGGAATCCGAATCTGGTATCGGCACAAAAATTGGCGCATTACCAAAAAAGTCGATTTTTTGTCAGGCCTCTTTCTTCTAACTAAAGTATAATATGCAAATTTCGAGAACAGTACAGTAATCTCGTTGATGAGAGGAACAGATCCATATATACATGTATGGGGATCACTTGACGCATAAATTCGGGACACTGCCGGATGTACCCAGCGCCAAAGATTTTTGAACAGACTTTAGTTAAACCCTTAAATTGTTCAGAATGCTTTTTTATTAGTGTGGCTATATTTGGCCCTGGCCTGGCCGTCAACAAAGCAGGTCTCTTTCGAAGCTATTTTCGCAAGGTTATTTTAAATGTTTGAACAGTTTTTACTGGTAGATTGCGTGAAATTTGCATAATTAGATTCATAGTATATTCAACGTATAATTCGTAAGTTTAGTAAAGAAGCACAAAGGCACAAGTGCTTCTTGCTAACCTAGAAGCTGAGGAGGCTAGTGATGAAGCTGGCAACTCAGTTCGTTTCACGAATTTGTGACGCGAACTCTCTCAAATATCGTAGTACCGTATAGATGGACAATTTGTACGAAGCTAGAAAAACGGAAATGGCATTCAAATGGGGCAGTACCGAAACGAACGCAAACGGTACAAGCAATTTGAAAGAAAATACTTGGGCAAGCTAGAACGATAACCAGTCTAATAGATTCGGGCGGCCGTGTGCTGACCGATAAAGTAAAGTACCAATAGTTGGCTGCATCTTAGGTACATCTACAGGTACATTTGTGAGGCGAACGTTGAGGTGAATGGTCTTTATCATTTTCTGTATCTAGAGGCATCCAAAGTTGCCCAGTTTCTATGTTACAGTTCTGCAAGCAAAGGCTTTTTAGAAGCCGTACGGCTTAATTGAAAGCAGGGTTGTATATTTTTCTGAAAAAAAACCTCGGCCTGTTTTTTTCAGTTTTTTTCGGTTTTTTTTCGTTTTTTTTCCTAAATCGCGGAAAAAACTCCAGCCCAAGTTCTGAGTATCCTAGACTGGTTTTATGATTCCTAACGCTTTCTAGCGCCTTCTTCAGTCTTTTCAGACCAGAAATACACGTGTTACATTGATATAAATCACGAAACAGGCATGAAACAGTCCGTGACAGGCTTCATCAATAAACCCTATATGCAAATTTTCTTACAGCAGTTTGCATTTTTGTTTTATCATGCCAAATTTGGTCTTTTCTGTTGTTTTTCTGACAGTTTTGAGTCAGTATGGCCTATTATACATCGCAAAAGTCCATTTTTGATTAGAAAAATGACATAAATTAGCTATTTTTAGCTTGAGTTTTTTTTTCGCGATTTATGTTTTTTTCCGACCCTTAGGAAAAAACCGGTTTTTTTTCGAAAAAAAACGGAAAAAACACCGGAAAAAACACACCTCACATCCCTGATTGAAAGAGCCGTTGCTAAAAACTGACTTTTATGTTCTAACGTTTCTGAGCGAAATGTCTTTCCGACGCGGATGACATTTTGTCTTTTCTATAGTATCCCCAGAACAGAAAGAACTTAAACACTGAAATTGAACTGCACTGTCATGCGTTAGGACCCAAAAAAAGTGGAAAGCTTGCGGAAGCCCGTGAAAAACTAACAAAGTGCACCGTCCATCAAATATACATGGGTAATTTAAAGATAACAGTCTGGCACTTAACGCCATTTATGGTACTGCCCTGCCACCCTATATGGTGCCGAGTACCACCACAGTCCCCGAACGTGGGTGTACCATATATGCTGCCACTAGCCTAGGTACCGGTTATATGGTATGGTAGGTACCAGTACCATAAACGGCGTTAAATGCCAGACTGGATAACGACGACTGGTTCTCGGCATTCGGAGGTAGTAGCGCTATATACCGTGTGTAAACAATTAGTGTACTCTCGTTTAGAAGCGCTGGGCTTCTGCTGTTTCATATTTCTTATTAGATTAACGTCGAGAGGGGCTTCGATTATGACACTGGTTCTGTCTGAACTGAACTATGTACTCAGTTCAGGTCAGGCTAAAACTTACTAGGTTTAGGCTAGGCTTTAATGCTCAGTCAGACTGAGACTTAGACCACGGTGCGTATAATATAGCTGCCCTACTTTTTCTTCTGTTATTCATGGAATCAGCGCTATAATCTCTGGGTCGCTGATTACATGGCAAAACAAAAGTGTCTATTTGTTCGTTACGGTCCTACCTACCACTTCGTATTTGAGATGCTTGGTGAGAGCTGTGAAGCGATTGAGCGAAGTGGCCAACACCAATAGGTACTGAGTTCTTTGCAGACCCAGCGAAACTGTCATCCAGATACGTAGCAGGATATCGCCTCCCCAATAGTGCATCGGCATCCAGATGTTCCAGAAGAGACTTCGTTGGAACGCGTAAAAGATGAGGACGAAGAGCAGGTCGCACACACCCAAAGAGAACATGATGCGAAAGAAGGGACTTTTTAGCTCGCTTTGATTGCGGTGCTTGAATAGGGTGAACAAGTAGAGTAAGTAGACGGGAAGGGAAATGAGAAAATACACAAAACAAGACACTTCGATCAACCATACTGTGCTGTCGGAAAGCATGGCTAAGTCACCTTTCTTATGCTCTTGCAAATACGTGGCTCTCATTCGACCAACTTTCTAATTACGACAGAAACCTATAGAACGAGCCGACACCACTGTAATAAAGTCAAGGTAAGATTGATTCTGCCCGTCTAGGCAAGCTAACTCAATCATGGTACCTTTCTTTCGACAGTCAACAAGATTCTCGTTAGCTACATAGAAAAAGTAAACTACTCTTGTGCTATAATGGCCACCAATGAAGCAGACCTACTTGCTTTGCTGTATGTATTTGAGCCCTATTTTTAGCTCGAAACCATGACTACTACACCAACTGTGCTGGGCGCTAACAAGATCAGTAGTACCTTTCTCTTCGTTTACCTCTTGCTTCACTCTGCTCTGACTGTATAATGCTTTGTTTTTTATTTGAATGGAGGAACACGAATGTGAGCGGTTTCCAATCCACCAATCCTCGCTGAAATGCCCCACCCCGCTAACTTAAACAAGTTCGCTGTCAAGTGAAGTGAAGTCAAATGAATAAGTGAGTCACAAAGAAGTTACTGCTGTTACGAGAAGAAGTTACGAGTCGGCAAGAAAGAGGACAAAGCCTAGTACAGTATCTAGCTGAGATTTCGGCACAGCCTTTCGTTGCTTAAATCTGCTGATCAGCACGAGGTTTTGGCTGATAGCTCCCATCCATGCTTTGTACTGGCTACATGCAAATCAACGTGATTCATTGTGCGCATTGCTGATTTCATTTCCTATCAATGGATTCCTAATTTTACACCATAAAACTGCTAATATCCACAGCCTGAGATTCCAAATTTCACAGTAGATTCCAATTATAACGGTGGATTCAATATTTCACGGCCGTATACTTTAACATAGGAGGGATTCTTCGATATTTACTACAACACCGGCTGCAGCGCTTAGACAAGTATTTTAATTAATAATGTGGGACGTTTATTAGATACTTTGCATGTATCTGACCAAGCATAGTGTGCTGATTGACCGGCAAAATTTCACAAAGCAAGCATTTGCACATGGCAAGTCTCAATTCTCTGTGGCGACTTAGGTACACCAAAACGTTCAAGATCGGCCGCAAATTGGCCAAAATAAACCCGTACAATGTGACATTGACGATGGTGTTGGAACTAAAATCAGCTCCTATTCCTAGCTGCACGTAAATCATGGGCAGTTCGTACAACAGAACAGTAAACAGACACGTAATAAGTAGGCTTTTCGAGAATTTCCGTTGTCGTTTTAGCTCCTGTTTTATGGCTGCATTACTGCCGACTGGTAGCGCCTGTTTTGCCCTTTTTAAAAACATCACCAGCACCGCTAAATCGACAACAACGCTAAGAGTTGCGAACAGTTGCCTAATAAAGGAGAAATAATAGACATAAAACTGTTTTCCAAGCGCCATTGAAGTAAAACAAACTTTCAACCGGTTGTTTGTTGGCGGCAAATTATAGGAGACCACAATTCCGACTAGACCCGACAAAATAGAGTAACCAAACGCTCCACCTACCATAGACCAGGCGTAGGTAGTTGTGAGACCGTAATAGAACAAAGGACTCGACACACAAATAGCTCTGTCGACGGCCGTAACAAGCAACATAAGCGGTACTACAGTATCAGCGAAAGACCACAGTAAATTGTGTACAGTGAGCATACAGTACCAGGAATTGACCTTCGAATCGTGCTGGCCGATCAGAACCAGATGAATTCTGAACGCTCCAGCGCAAACATAGGCCAATTCGTTGATGCAATCTGCCAAGAATAAACCAATGATAATGATGTACTCCTTTTTCTTTCTGAGAGCTTGGTATTTGAGAATTGTTAGAACTGTTATGAAGCCAAGCAACACAGTTGGGCTCCCTTCTGCTATATAGAGAGTGTATTTCCAAAGGTTTTGCCAGCCTGGTGGGTTTGTCTTGTTCATCTCTCCTAAAACAACACAACGGTTGTGAGCAAAGATCTAAATGAGTAACTAGAGAGATACATACTTTTTTCGTCATTGGTCTTAAAAACGGCCAGCCCTTGTAAATAGAATTTCGTGCAGATTGCTAGGTTTCTGGTGTTGCTATAGCTTTTATAAGCACGAAATGCATAATTGAGTCTCTAGATAAGCTCCGCTCCTCTAACAAGAACTTTGGAGGATTACCTAGATTATCTCCAGGCCACAAACACATGCGCCTACATGCACGAACACAGTTGTGAAGTCTCCTTCCTTCTTTAAAAAACTCAAGCTAAAAATGCGTATTTTGTTATTTGTCGAGTAAAAAATTTTACCCTATAAGTCAGAGTTAGCCTTTAGAAGAATGTATGGCAAAACAGGCAGAAAGCGAACAACAAATAAGCAATGAAGCAGCAAACAAAATTATCAGAACCGCCAGACGAGACGGTCTACAAAAATTAAGCGAAGTTTGCAAAATGTGTAGTCGGCAAAGTAGATAGGAACAAGCCTGACTGAACCATAAATCCGACGGGTTTACCAACGCTGATAGGTATGAGGCCGAAATGAAAGTTTGCATTAGGTCAAGGTTTGGGCCAGAAACTAATTCAGAGCAGTAGGTATGTATCTTTTCAGGATATTTGCTTTTTTGCTTCTCTGTTGTTTACTTCTATATTTTTCTTCCTTTTTAGAATAAACTGTTGCTTGATATAATTGGAAGAATTATATTAAAACTAATCTACTCAAATATATTGATAAAAGCAATCTCAGCCGCAAACCTATGGTACATTTGCGCCATACGAAATTGACAGTCTAGAATCTTTACTATACCAAAATCTCACTAACCTTTCAAATTAAGCTGTCGCATTAACCCTTTAAAAGTCACCTTGCTATATCATAACAACGAACCAACACCTTCAAGTTCAAATAGAAATCACTCAGTTTAAACAGGAAACAACGTGTTCGTCTCGTTTCGGCGGCTGGCGCCTTTGCGTTCGCATGTGTTCGTGTTTTCAGGGCCTTTCTGTCTGACTCTTAGACAGTCGACGAACAAAAGGCCTAAGCGGTGATTTGAAAGGGTTAATTGCTGAAAACAAAACAGCAGAATAAAACATCGCAGCATATTCTAGGCGACTACCTCATATCACAGCTGATTGACAAATAAAAAGTCCTTGAGACATGTCCAAAAATTACTATCATGATAAAGATATGTCATAGAGTTCTGCAGTGACGGTTGTAAGACGGGTTTGTGGTACTCAAACAGCCATAAGACCACGCCCCACACAATGGCACCGAACCAGGGAAAGACTGGACCTTGCGGCTCAGGAATGTAGCCCTTCTGAACTGCCAGGCGCGCCAGCCCAAGCAAAATTCGAGACAACAGGTACAGATTAATCTGAAAGAGCAGCACATCAAATTGGCGACCACCATAAATGCCTAACAAAAGCAAGTTTGCTTGCAACCATAAAAGGCTAAAGCAAGTCTAGGGACTAACTAATCGACTAACCTGCATGTTGACCCCGTTGTTTTCTCCGAACACAAAATAACCCATGATGAAGGCGGCTATGAATGAATGCCATTCTTGACGTGAATGTTGGTACCGTTCCAGAGCACCGGTTATCAGCTTATAGGAAAAGACGAATCGGCTAAGATTTTGGGCATGTGTGCGTGTCAACTGAAGGATTTTTCGTAATCTTTGGAATAAACTAAAAAGATGTTATTATTGACCTGACATACTGGGCAGCTCCAATGCAATGGCTATTGGACGTTTCTCTGCTGCTTTTCAGTTCCGTGCAAAACACCATTTTGCTACTACGTACTTCATTACTTCGTAGAAAGCAGGAATTTAAATTACGAAAAAGTGACGGTGAAAACGGGAAATTTACGAAATTTGCAAGCTTACAAACCGTTATTTCAATGTATTCCAAAATTCTGCTTAACCTGCTGTGAGTAGTGATGCAACCGGGATCCCGGTATTTCCCGAAGAACCGGGAATTCTCGGTATTTTCACTCCCGGTTTCTAATCCCGGTTCACATTCTCTTTTTTTTGTATTTCTCGCCCTGGCCATCAGCGATTAGCTGTTGATATCAGGCCAACAGACGCACCTTTTTGTATGGCAGAGTGGGACGTTACCTACGAAAAGATGTTTCTCACATCTTGATAAGGGAAAGAAGTTAGTAGAGAGTGGGGTAGGAATAGGAAGGAGCTGTAAAGTGGCTTGGAACGAGAGCTTGTCCATCTGGTAGTCCCTGACGTTTCAACCAACTGGAGCAAGCGGGGTAGCATCGGTGGTGAAACCAAGTTCATTACTGGAATCAGACAACAATTGGAGCAGCGGATAGTGAGAATCGGGGCTGAAAAGCGTTATAGAGAGCGAGCGAAGCTGTGGTTGTGGTGAGCAGGCCGGCGAATGGCAGAGAGAAAAGCCACATCAGGGATCTAGTCGCTGAGGCGATAGCGCAACTTGGCAGCCCAGCATCAAAGGATGTAACACTTCTAGCTGAGAGTATGCAGAAAAGTAGCATCGGAGCTGTAAGAGAAAATTAGGTGGGGGTAATGGGCTCACACACTCAGGAAGTGATAAAGCAAGTGTGGCTTCAAGATCTTCAGCACTCTAAACCATACATCAATAATGCGAATGTTGAAAGGGGCTTGAGCGACCCTTGCGAGGTTGCTGGGACAGTTTATGCAGAAGGTGACTGCACACCACATACCCCGGAAGGTAAGTCCCCAGTGGCTTTGATCAGATCCTGAGCTATGAGCAAGATAATAATAGAGTGAAGATTTTGGAAGAAAGAGTGAGTATGAATGGTTTAGTCGAAAGTGTGAGTGGGCGTTAGCAGTAAAGTAGCTTTGGCGTGAAAGGCAAACAAGCCTACCTTACTCCCCCTCCGCGGCGGGGGCGCCCCCACTCGTGGGAGGGTCACATTCTCTAATACCGGGAATATCGGGAAATATATTTTATAGCAGTATTGACAGTTTTTTCGCAGATACTATGTATTTCAGTGACATCTACTGTATACCCAACTTTCTTTTGCCAGTACCAGCGGTACGCAAAACTTTGAATAAGTTTTCAAATCACTGCTACTTGCTCAATTTGAGCGAACAGCCATGTTCTGCAACTTTTCCTTTTGTTGCAAATATTTTTGTATTGGTTTAGGCCGTAAACTTTATGTTCTAAGCTTCCAACTTTATAAAGGCCTTCAATTGAGCAAAGCCACTCATTGATTGGCTATTCTTACACAACTCTTTTGGTCCAATTGACATCGAGCTGCCTGGTGCCTGCCAAACCAACTCACTAACCCATTCAAAATAAATTTGATCTCACAGTGTACTGTAGTTTAGCCCGTTATGAGAGAAAATCCTTGAGAAAACCGACTAGAAATGCTATCAATAGCTAAGCCGGATGTTGAAAACATTTATGTTTTATCATGCTGCATGCGTTTTTCGATTTCCCGATATTCCCGGTAATCCCGGTATTCTCATTTCCCGGTAATCCCGGTTTTCCCGAATCCCGGTATTCCGCTCCCGGTTGCATCACTAGCTGTGAGCCAGGTATTCTGTAGACCTACATGGTAAGTAGTAGCTTACTGACTTTCTGAAGAACTTACTTTCCGCTTCCGAAAAGAAACGTCATCACAAGTGCATGAGGAGCACGAATTTTGACTCCGTACCTGAAATTTCGGAACAACAAATACTGGTAATCAATCAAGTCTTTCTGTCTGGCTAAGCAGGCTCATTTTAATACCAAACCGCTTACACAATTCCATTTCGAAGACCTTTGACGGCAGCCAAAATAAACCTGAGTGACTTTTCGGCAAGAACTCGCTCGATCGCTGCTTTCAATGTCTCCAGTTCCCCTGGCATCCTGCATTCCCACCAGACCTGTTTGTAAATAAAAAGCCAACGATTACTCGTTCCTCGAAAAAGGCCCAACAACAACGACGAATAGAATTGCCGGGACAGAAGGGCACTGGGAGCCAAATTCACCCCCTAAATGCCATTTTTGTGGGCGTCGTTTGTTTACGCATAAATGAGCGAGTTAAAAAAGGGAATTCTACAAAAAACTTTCTTTGTTAATGTTTGTCGCTAAGGCGACGTTAGGAAATGGCGGTAAGAGACAATGGCGGCAGACTAAGTAAGTGTGATGGATGACTGTGTGAAGGAATTAAACGCACCTGTTGCAACGAACGAGTAGAATGTTCAGAAAAATGCGGTGCGTTGATTAGTTTTACATTCTCGGGCGGCCCGTGGCCTCTGGTGACCATACAGTACTCCTCTATTTCGCAGTTGCCCAGAAAATACGATGCTGCTGATTAAAAATAAACTGCGCTATCCAAAACTCGAAACAACAGCAATGGCGGAAAATTCAAACTAAACGTGCGCTAATACAATTTTATTGTTAACTCTCTCAGGGAATGACCGTACAATCAAATCGTCATGAAGAGGTAATAAAACAAGAGGGGCAAGTAAGCTCTAATGAAGTGCTTTAAATACGGAATGCTGAGAAGAATTTCCGAAATGGCCCAGTAGAAACTGAAATTGAATCGCATAATGGATTCGCTGCCATGCGCGGGCACACGACTCTCCCGCAGAGTCAGTTTGGCTGTCTCCACTGCCGTCTGGTTGCACGACACACCGTCGCCGCCGAGGAAGTAGAATCCGTACTTCCTCATGTTGTCTAATTTGCCTGCCTGGTTAGATTCTGCGTCCATCTGCAGAATGTATGGAGGGTAGTCCTTGTTTCCCAAGTAGATCCACTCCCAACACCCCACCACTCTGAAACACTGCACTGTATTGATTCAAATTGTTCCGTCCCACTCTTTATACAGACAGAGCCCATCCAAAAACCTAGCAGATTTATTATTACTATAGCAACTGTAAATCTCAAGCGATTTGAATGAATATTTTTAATGAAGATAGTGATAAATTCTTGAAAGAGTGCTGAAATTTTTATTAAGATGCTCTGCTGAGTTCATGAGATATTTGTCCTCAACACAGATTTCGGCACTGAACATAACATGATTATTATTCTTCCGTTGCACTAATTAATAAAAAGATTCCTGCTGCTGAGGGCTAACGAGCTTTACTAAATAGTGAAATAACGTGTTTCATCAATAAAGGCTCTTTTTTTAGCCCACAGTAGTACAGTAGTAGGAATCTGTTTTATTATGAAGTATAGTAATGAAAATCGCTCTTGCTTGTTCATTGCTTAAATCTCTGTTTCGAATTTGAGGGTAAATATCTCAGGAATTAAGCAGAATATCTAAATAAAAATTGCACCAATCTTTCAAGAATTTGTCTATCTTTTATTCAAAAAGCACGGTTTGTTCAAACCGGCTGAGATATACGGTTCTTGCAGTAATAATCTGCTGGGTTGTTTATTTTTGACGGACTATATAGATTTGACTAAAATCTTCTGCATTTATTAATCAGTCGTATTCTGAAGGTTTGACTACAAAAAACTTATTCTCTGAATCAATATACAGAAATTCTTTCTGATTCTGAAGGATGACTTTTTGAGACTAATGCAGGAATATTTGCAATTATGATTGATTGATTGATTGATTGATTGATTGATTGATTGATTGATTGATTGATTGATTGATTGATTGATTGATTGATTGATTGATTGATTGATTGATTGATTGATTGATTGATTGACTTACGTATAAGGAAAGAATTCGCATTTAATATTGTCGTTTCTGTAGCACTGATTGATCCAAATCGATACATCCAACGTGTACCAGCGTAACATTTTCGCCGCCGTCTTGGCCATAAAATTCTCAACCCTCTCGTTTCCGCGAACGAAAAAATTGGCGCCTATAAAAACCAAGCGTCCGGTGGTTTAATTTGGTCTAAAGAATTATCGCCAAAACCGTTTATCCAACCGGCTCTTGCGCTTTTCTCGAATCCGACCTGGTCAAAAATTAGGTCGCTTGGGTGGCTTTCGAAATCCAAATCGAAAAAGTTCTCTCTCCAGATCGTATCCTGCTGCATCATCCAGATGTCTTGCCGAAGCGAGGCCATAGCGCGAGCGAAATTGGCGCGAAATATGAAAAAGAAGTGGTAGACTGGGTCGCCAAATGAAAAGGGAACCTGAAACTGTTATTGTATCTATACTTGATATAGAAAAGTCAGAAGTGTTCAGCTAATCATGCGAGTTTTGCAAATTAATTGACTGACTAAAGAAACTTACCTGAAGACATTGAATGGGTCTGTAATATTGTCTAATATCAGGCCAATAGGTTTTCAATGCTGATCGTGACTGCTCGTCCAACGTCACAAAAACCGATCTCTTTTGCACTCCAGGAATGCGCGCCGTGTTGCAGAGCCAATTGTAGGTAATACTGAGGGCATTGCTGTTGAGGAAGAAAATCACCGGGGTAACATTTTTGGCTTTGAAATCGCTTGAAATTCTAAGAAACTCCGGGTCTTCCAATAGTGACTCGGCACTAACCGAATCGGCGCAAGTGTGAACATATCTGGTAACGTAAATTCCGTAGATAACTTTTCGCATCAATAAGCATAGAACAACCGACAGAAGCACTTTGAAGGCACTCCAAACTTTGCCCATGATTGAACGAAAAGGTAAAACTTGCTATACAAACCAGTCGACGCAGTTTTACATATTTCTTCTACATATATGCGCACTCTCCGAGCTGGTGGAAGGGTGGACTGGGGCAAGGTCAGCAGCGGGTCAGCAGCGACTAAAACCAAGAGTGGACATCAGATTTGCAACTAACGATAAAGTGGCATTAACGGCGCACTAGTACTGTAGTTCTTTTTCAGAGCATTAGGGCACCATTGAAAATCCTTTATTTGCTACGACAAAACGCCGGTTGCCCGCCACTGTCAGTCGGATTGCTGAAAGTGGTCCAAATTTCTTAGACTCTAATCGTTTTGCAATTCTGCCGTAAAACAAGTTTTTAGGTCGCAAAATTGCCTCGTTGCTTTGGGTCTATTCTTGCCGGCTTTTGTGAGACGATGGCATAAACTGAAATTGTTGTGGAGCAATGAAATTTAAGCCGTGAAGAGACTGTGGTTGATGTATAAATTGACTTGACTTTAGAGACTAATGGTTAAAATAGTTTTAATCGCCCAACTCATTATATAATTAAACTTGAACTTGAACTTTTATACAAACCACATGCACATGCCACAGACATCAGAATGATTGAATTTATCAAGGTTAACAAGGTTGACGACAGCTTCAGGCGCCGAGAAACATCATGGAAATCGATCGAATTTCGAATTAGATTGATTGACCGCCTGGCATTAAAGCATTGACAATTGACAGAGAAGATAATTCAGCACAGAATCATTAATAGGCTGAATGTTGCGTGCAGCACGTACAGAATTTATACCATCTTGAAAACGTTGAATTTGTGCCTTAGAAAGAAGAGTTATGTGAATTATACAGTGTGTTTCAAAAAACAACCCAGCAGATTTTTTTACTGTGGCAACCGCAAATCTTAACCGAGTTGAATAAATGTTATCCTCTGCACAGAAAGCAGGCATGTACATTGTACGAACTAGTGGGGTCATGGATTACAATCGTCTCAATTAAGACAACACAAAGAACGCCTAAATTATGCTATACAATCATGCTTTATGTTCACAGGGAACCACCCTCAATTGGCAATGCTAATTTTTCACCTTCACTGAAAGTAAAAATCCGCCAGATTTTAACTGGTTGTGCAAGAAAGCTGACCTGTTCAGGGTTCTAATCCATATAAAGTTTGGTGAATCTGAAAATTTGGGATTGATGCGATGGAGGGTTGGTGAGGTATTTATGTTCAAAGTTGACATCTGAAAATACAGGCTTCGCGTCTTTTCCTCGCGGACAGTTCCTCGCCGACTTTTCCTCGCTACGTCTTTTCCTCACGCGACTTTTCCTCGTAGGAATAAATATGCCGAGCGTACAGTATGTTCTTATCAAGCCTAATGCACGGCACAGGTCAGTTGGCCTGGCCAGACAGTGGCGTACCCATGGGCAGCGGCCCAATCAGGTAACTTCAAATTGGTTATTTATCGTTAATTTGTGTTCCCGCCGAGTAATTGTAACCTTTGGTTTCGTGTTAAAAGAAGTGAGACTAAGGGGTGCGGCCGTGTAGCGTATAGCGTAGCAGAGAAAAGGAGCGGCTCGGTCAATCAGAGAGACTAAGCCATAGACGAATCTTGCGTAACTGAACAGTGGTACTCTGAGGCGTAGATAGCCCTTGACTGTAGACACAGAAAATAATTGAAAATATAATTGAAATTCCAGGCGAATTTCAATTAAATTACAATTAAATTATGGCCCAACTTTTGAATTTCAATTAAATTAAATTAAATTAATTGAATTGAAATTAAAAACGGGCCAATTATGCGAATTTCAACTAAAATTAAATTAATTTTTTACATCACTACTACCGTATAGTGCTGTTTATAGTACCCGGGTACTACAGTATATAAGGCACTTAGAGTTTTGCGAAAATGAAATTGAATCCATTTATGGTACCGGGTACTATATATGGCACCTACGAAATCTGCTCTATAAGAAACTAACAATAGTATGTGAAGTTCCAAATTAAATTTGAAATTGCGTGTCTAGCAAGTCGCAATCTTGCGGTGCAGATCATACATGTAACAGGTCATCCGCCGATGGGGGGAGGGGGGGTTGGGGGGGGTCTGGCGCCGGCCGGGGTGGGTCTGAGCCAAAATTTTGGGGGAGGGGTGGGCACTAAAAAATAGTGTTCCGACGATATCAAAATTCGTCGATATTCGATATCGATATTTATAGTTATGCAAGAAAGTCTGAAAATTTGAAAGAGCAAACAGCTCTCGCTGCTTATCAGTCAAGTACTGATGCAATCAGCGGTCTGATATCAATTAAGCAGAGAATGGCAGAAAAGGTAGTGGCCCTTCTGAAGCCCTTCAATAAAAGGTTGATCCCCTCAGGCCTTTGCTCCACCAGCTCATTAGGCATAAAGAGCTCAGACAGAATAGCGTATATAAACTTATTTTGGTAAAAAATAAGCGAAAAAATCTTGACTTTAGTAAAAAAATCGGACTTTTTTGCTTACCATCCTTTCGACCACCGATCAGTCCGGCGGTACCCCCTCAGGATTTGAAAATTTACCACCCCCCTCCGCCGAAATGCTAGCCCATGTCTGCTTCTGCCCTCCTGCTTTAAGTGTGCGAAGTGAGCAGCTCTTCAGTGCTGCTGCAGACATTTAAGAACCTAGCGTTGCTGTCTTAGAGCTGGAGAATGCCGAGAAATTGATGTTTCTCAGAGCTATTATGTCACTGTTAGGTTTTGACTACCATCGATTTCTGAGTTGTCCAGGAAAAACTGTTTTTTACTGCTCCAGAGAGATAAACTTGGTGTCAGTTTTTTTCCCTACTTTTTCACCCAAAAAATATCGAAAATATCGATGCGAAATATCGCGATATCGATATCGATATCGATATTGGAAAAAGGGTCGATATATCGACTTTTCGATATCGATATCGATATATCGTCGGAACCCTACTAAAAAACGCTCAAAAATCGAAAAAAATCGCTAATTTGGGCTGGAATACGGCTAAAAAGTGCTGTTTTGCAGGCGATTTTGGCAATTTTTGTGTGTGAAATTGTAAAAAATTGCAAAAATTTGCTTGAAAATTTACTTGCCAGAAAAATCGGAGGGGGGTCGGTGAAATCGTCTCGGGGGGGGGGGGGTCCCCATCTGGGGGGGTCTGGCCTAAGTCGGGTGGGGGGGCGACCCCCCCAGACCCCCCTGTTACATGTATGGTGCAGATCAATCTGAAATTGCGGTGAAATCGTAACCGCCGCCTGCATGATTATGCTAGAGGGACTTTATCGCTCATAACTTTTCGCTGTCTGTTTCATGCATATGGTTATTCTACTGTTGAAAACAGCTGAAACGTTGTTATAGCGTACTGTACAAAACAGATAAAACGTTTTTATTCCTACGAGGAAAAGTCGCGCGAGGGATAGTCGCACGAGGAAAAGTTGTAGCTAGGAAAAGTCACGAGAGGAAAAGTCGGCGAGGAACTGTCGCGCGAGGAACTGTCCCCGAGGAAAAGACGTGATACCGAAAATACAGGCCAGTTCAGAACTTTTTTCGGAAGAAAATTTCGGAACGGCATAACTCCAGGCTACAGAAGGCTATCAGACTAGGACTTGGCCAAAAACAAACAAATAATAATAATAATCGTGTCAAAAATCTTTTTATTCGGTTAAAAATTGATGTTTACTGGTACCGATGTCACCATATTCTATGGATTTGAGCTAAAACGGTCTGCTAACAGCACAGCTCTCAACTCTGTAAGTTTTGCTCTGTCTGTGTTCGTCAGATTCGTCAAAGGAAATCGACTTGAGGCATTTGATAGTTTCGAATCCACGTCCAGCGGTCACATGTGGCTGTGCCTGACTGGCTTGGACTGGCTGAATTCTGTCAGTTAATAAACCTCGCAGTCGCATCGATCACTTGAACTGGGCGCCAATTATCCCACGCCGATCCGAAAGCTGAGCATCAGATCGAAGGCAAAATAATGTTTTGTATTCTTTTGGACAATTTGATTGTTTTTCACCGATCCAGCAAGCTATTAGAAGTTGGTGTGCTTAGAACGGTTTGCTTTTTTCGGATCAATTTCGTCAAGAAATTTTTCTGCGCACCGGCATTGTAAACTGACGCCCCCAGTGCACGCGAACGGTGCGAAGTTCAGAAAAAAGTTAGGAAAAAGGAAGACAAAAAGATAAAAGATTACCTAGATAACCGAGATAGAGAGAGTTTGTAAGAAGACAGTGTAGTGTGTGAGTCTAAGGCCATGACGGTCTGTCGTCACGTGGACTCGATCACGTCGGGAGTGGACCAATCGCTGTGGAACCCAGAAAAGTGGCTGTGCGTTAACTGCGGGACTACCGAAAGTGTCTGGGTAAGCGGTACCTCTATACCGCCACGTTTTGATTTAATTTTTAATAATAATGGTGGTACCACCAGGTCAAGACACTAAAAGGTTGGTGTTTCAGAAATGCATGTCATGTAGCAATGTGGCGTGCGGTCGATACATCAATGAACACGCTCTGAAGCATTATGAGGAGACCAAAGTGAGTTGCTTCGCTTGCCCTTGTCAGTGGATGTTCAAAGTTGGCTTATTTTTCAATTTCATTTATTAGCGTCGTTTCTCCACGGTATTAAGCAAGCACATAGGCGCCATGTCAGTACCGAACGAACGAACGAACTTTTATCGCCCAACACAAAATAAAATAAAAATACGAGTTAGCAAATGACATAAAACGCGGTTACAGTGTAAAACGACGGCATATGGAGGCGAAAGGCCAGTGGACAGCCACAAGGGCTTTACACCGCCTTAAACAGACATTAGTAAAACGTTAGAAACTACACAAAGTTTAGGTACTGGTCAAAGTTCAGTTTTCTTAGTTCTCGAGTAAAAGAAGCAAGGTTTTGTGCTATGGTGACCTCATCTGGAAGAGAATTCCATGTTTTCAACGTTCTTAAAGCAAAGGAGTGTACCCTGCAATTTATGTAGCTTTCCAACGATGGCACAAACAGTTTATAAGTTCCTCTAGTTTTTGACACTGGGTTCCAACTGAAAAAGTGATCAAAATCTAAATCCACCAGACCATGTACGATTTGGTATACATACTGGAGATCAATGACGAGCCTGCGACGTTCGAGTGTTTCAAGGTCCAGTAGTTTTAGCCTTTCTAGGTAGCAGCCTTGAAGACCAAGCATACCTGGCAATCGCAGTGTAAAAGCCCTCTGCACACTTTCAACGGTATTTACATCCTTGAGTAAATAGGGATTTCACACAGGCGTGGCATATTCGAGCCGCGACCTTACGTAAGTTTTGTACATCTGTCATACATGTGCACGGTCGGCGGCTCAGGAGGGGACGGCCAGGTCTCCGTGCGTAGTTGCCTGGATATAGATGCAAATTTTCGGCGGGAAATTCAAATTTTGGCGGGAAATTTAAATTTTTGCCAAAAATTTCGGCTAAAAATACGAAAATTTCGGTTGAAATTCAAAAATTTGCAGTAAAAATTAAATTCTCGACAGAAAATCTCCAAAAAACCACTTTTCTGACAGAAACGTTGCCAAAAAATAGAAAATTTTCAGGAAAATTTGAAAAAATTTCGGGTTTGGTGCGTAGTTGCCTGGAGGAAGGGTGCGTAGTTGCGTAGTTCCCAAAATTGATTTCTGTGGCTTAAAAACGCATCTGGAGGCATTCTAGCAGCCTATAGCAACGTTTGGAAGATTTTTATTTTCGTCCCCCCTGACCCCCCTGGGCACCCCCCATGCACATGTATGACATCTGTAGTAGGAATGGTGTGCTCCTATTTATAAAGGCACTTAGGATTAGTCTAGATTTCCTAGCGGCATCGCTGGCGATTTTAGCACAGTGTTTTGAAAAGCTGAGATAGCCAAAACGGTCACGACCCACTAAGACACCAAGATCTCTCATTTCTGTCACTGTTTCTATCAGTACATTTTCAAAGACGTACTGTGCCTGAGGGTTTGAGAAGCCTAGGTGCAATAGAGCACACTTTTGTAGGGCTAACTGTAGTTTTATACTTTTACACCACTGGACAATTCTAGTTACTGCAGTCTCAAACTTTGCAAGATCATAGCCCACTTTCGGAAAAGCGAGGTACAGGGTGTCTCAAAAAAATGATCACATTTCTTTTTACTGCCATTTCCGTAAATTCTGACCAAATAGGCTGAAATTTGGACCATAGGTGCCAAAAGTCGGGCAATTTTATGTGTTAAAGTTTGGTGCACTAGGCTTGACTCAATCCCGAGAAATTTAAAAAAAAGTGAAATTTGGTAATTTCAATAGTGAAAGGCGGTCACCGAAAAATGGAAACATTTCCTTTTCCTATATCTTTTCTAATCTTTGACGGAATTGGATGAAATTTGGAGTGTAAACGCAGAAGTTCAGGGTAATTCGTGTGTAAAAAGTTGGCGCATGAACTCCAACGCTATCGTTAGAGTTTAGGCGATAATGTAATGTAACGTTTTTTCGGTGACCGGCTTTTGGTATTGAAATTATCAAATTTCACTTTTTTTGAAATTTCTCGAGAATTGGTCAAGCCTAGTGCACCAAATTTTAACACATAAAATTGCCCGAGTTTGGGCACCTATGGTCCACATTTCAGCCTATTTGGTCAAAATTTGCGGAAATGGCAGTGAAAAGAAATGTGATCATTTTTTCGGTGACCGGCTTTCACTATTGATTTAACAAATTTCACTTTTTTTGAAATTTCTCGGGAATGAGTCAAGCCTAGTGCACCAAACTTTAACACATAAAATTGCACGAGTTTTGGCACATATGATGGTCCAAATTTCAGCCTATTTGGTCAAAATTTGCGGAAATAGCAGTAAAAAGAAATGTGATCATTTTTTTTGAGACACAATGTAGATCTTACAATCATCAGCAAACATTTTTATTTTTACGCCGGAGTTTTTTAGAATCTTTGGAAGTTCATTTATATAAATCAAAAAGAGCAAGGGACCAATACAGGATCCCTGAGGGACCCCACTAGTAACAGGTACAGTGTCAGATAGCACACCTTCGATCACAACCCGTTGTTGACGCTGACTTAAAAAAGCTGCAATCCATTTTAAAAGAGGTCCAGTAATACCGTAAGACTCGAGCCTGGCTAACAAAATACTGTGAATACAAGAGTCAAAAGCCTTTGCTATATCCATATAAAAGATTTCCACAAATAGACCGCTGTCCAGGTCTTTTGTCCAATCATTTACGCAAAGAAGTAGCTGAGTAACTGTAGAGCGTCTGGAAAGAAAACCGTGCTGACTGTCCGAAATTAAGCCTTCCTGATTAAGGAAACCCAATAATTGCTCCTTTACTATTTGTTCCATTAATTTACAGCAGACAGATGTCAGGCTGATTGGTCGGTAATTTTCCACTTTCGAAGTTACCCCTTTTTTGTGTATAGGAGTCACATTGGCTAATCTCCAATCATTTGGTATGTCACCATTAAGAAAGGATGACTCAAAGATCCTAAAGAGAGGATACGCCATTTCAAACGCAAGTTTTTTGACAAACAATTGTCCCAATCCATCAGGACCAGGCGAAAGCTTATTTTGTAGTTCAGATATAAAAACATACACAATTTCTGGTCTGAAATGGACATATCCCAATGAATTATTTGTCTGCTTTGGAAAATGATGTTGTTCTCCAGATTCATTTTGGAATACAGAAGCAAAATAGCAAAATAAATACCAAAGTAGAGAACCCGAAACTATACAGTATACTGACGCGACCACATCAAACAGAGAAGACTGGTACACTAACTATGCATACATGTAACAGGGGGTCCGCCGAGAGTCTGCCCCCACCCGATTTAAGCCAGACCCCCCACCCGAGACGATTTCTCGGACCCCCCTCCAATTTTTCGGGCGAGTAATTTCAGCAAACGTTTATAATTTTTTTAGAATTTCTGGCATTAAAATTGCTAAACCAGCCCTTTTTTCGCTGTATTTGAGCCCAAATTAGGAATTTTTGTCGATTTTTACCCCAAAATTGCGATTTTTCAGCGTTTTTAGCATACATGTAACAAGGGGGTCTGGGGTCTGCCCCCCACCCGACTTAGGCCAGACCCCCCCCGGATCCCCCAAGACGATTTCGCCGACCCCCCTCCGATTTTTCTGGCAAGTAAATTTTTGAGCAAATTTTTGCAATTTCAGACAGAAAAATTGCCAAAATCGCCTGCAAAACAGCACTTTTAGGCTGTATTTCAGCCCAAATTAGCGATTTTTGTCGATTTTTAGCCAAAAAGTTGCGATTTTTTCGATTTTAGAGCGTTTTTAGTGCCCAACCCCCCTCCAAAAATTTTGGCTCAGACCCCCCCGGCCGGCGCCAGACCCCAACCCCCCTCCCCCCGTCGGTCGATGACCTGTTACATGTATGGTTTTTAGTAACTAACCCCTCCTCTGAAATTTGGGCTCAGACCGCCCGACCGGATGACTGTTACATGTATGAGAGCATGAAAACCAGAGAACAGCAGTTAGACACGCAGACTAGCATAAAATGGTGTAATAATAGGTACAACACAAACGAATAGACCCCCTGCCCATTCACCCCGCCCCACCTGTCCTTATAAAACTTGTTTTTGAGCCTAACCTTGAAATCAAGCCGGAGTGTGATCAGTGTGTGAGGTGAATGGTCCTCCTCCAAACGTATTATTTGTGCTTTCGCCAAAAATCTGGCCGGCCTGTATGTAACAGTCAGGCACTTAACAACGCTGTGGATGTACGTACCACCTCATCCAGGATCACTTATGCCCAAAACGGACCTGTTCTTGCCGTCTATTACGTTGTGGAATGGTTAGTAATAGACTCAATTTAAGGTGATCTCAGGCCTATAATCCACAATGATTATCCTTTAGTACAGCTCTCCGTCTACGCTAGCCTAGCAGCTACATAGTTTTACTTTTGACGTGTCCTGATAAATGTGCATCCGGATTTTTAGTGAAGCTCTATGGTTTCTGGTTTCATTTGCCGTAAAATAGGCTGTTTTGCATGCATTGCATGCGGCCAATAGCTCACCGTCGGCCGCCCATACCCCTCCTACACAACAGGAAAAAAATTACCTTTTTAGGGCGAAATTGTCGATTTTTCTTTTTCGGGGGACCCCCGAACTCCAGGCCCCCGTCCGGATTTTTTACGGCCCATGTATGAATGTAACCACACTTTATACCACAGAAATTGTCCCGAAAAATGAGGGTGGAGAGCACTCACAACAGAGCCCTTTTTGCCCATTCTGCTGCTTATCGCGACACACCTCTAAACGTTCACATTTTGGTGCTTGCCATTCTGTTATGCACAGATCTAGGATTTCTGCTAGCGGCTGGTCTAGTGGTGCCGCCTACTACAGGGTCGACGTTGGCGCCATGCTTGTTACAGAATGGCAGCGCTCTTTTGTACTCATCTCTGTAATCCTTGGATCGATAGCCAAGGATGAAGGCATTGCCCGTTTGATTAATGCACATACCCACTGAACACTGAAAGGCTGCCCAGAGCCGCATCTGGGCGTCCAAAGAACTACTCATCACCGCGATCAATACTGTGGTATTGATTGCATAACTCAACACATACAACAGAAACACCAGCACAAGCGATGTTTGAATACGCTTGATTCTTTTTCTGTTAGCTTCTGTTTCTAGCTTTCTCTTGCTGAAATGAGAAGGCACTGAATGAATCATACACAATATACATTGCCACAATTTAACTGTCTTCTTTTGTTACCTGTTTGTCCAGCCAGCTTGTATGCCCATATATGTGTGACTGTGCTGAGAATTATCATGCTCATTGAGCCCGTGACCATGATTTGCCATTCCCTGGCACCGTGACCTTCTCCCACAAAGCACACTGGTTTAATCACATGATCGCTGGTTGAAATGAACCCGATCAGAGACATTGAGAGACCAAAAAGAAGCCCAGGGCTGGCTGTTGCGACAATGTACTTGGTTTCGTGCCAACCTTGATACCTAGAAACGTGGCAGATGTTATTCCTTGGTTATCACTGGAAGAAATTACTTACTTGATTGGGTACTTGAAGAGTAGCACTCTGTCCAGTGCCACCAACCAGACCAGATAGGTTTAGAGATAAGCGATGACCGTCATCGGTGCAATCACTCTCATGCAGTGCGATTGCACCATGAACACCCACCCTAGCGGCACTGCCAATCGACATGCGAAATCTCCTATGCAGCCGAACAGATCAGCAACTGCTAGCACACACAGTAATCTGTTGGTTTTTGACTTCAGTGTGCTTTGCTTTTGAGCAGTTGAGACAATGAGCAGGAGATTGGCTCCTACGCCTGCCAGGTCCACTGCCATTGACAAACTGTTTCCTGGGTTAGCTTTGACTTCAAATTCAGTCTGGTTCGGCATTGCTGCTTGAGCTTCAGTTCAGCTTCAATAGGTTCACTTAATTACAGCTGAAACAAGCCTGACATGGGTTCTGCTGCTGTCAGTGCAGGATTTCGTTTCAGTGTAATTAGTTGATTGTGAAGCTTGAGCAGTGTACATAGGTGGGCAACGTCGAGGCTAAGTATTTTAACGCTCAGGCTTGTGCTTAGCTTGCTTTATACAATGCAGGATCGTCATTTACACCATGTAATGATGCCATCACTATACTAAACAGAGATAAGAAGCAATCTGAAAGAAAACAAGCAATGCACTTGGAATAAGCAGTGAAACTCATGAAAATCTGTTGCAGCACCCCATCGCTCTCGACATAAACTTCCTGTCAGCACACTGCTATGTATGCGGAGACTACATCCTCAATGACAACATAAGAGGGGACCTGCGTTTGGTCAGAGAAGTTGTTTCCGTGATTGCTGAACAGAAATTCAGTCCGCGGTGATTCACTTTTTCATGCTCAGTCAGTGCAATCCAGCTGTAATATCTGTTTAGGCGCACCAGATCTTCACGCTCCCTCCGGTCTCTAGAACCGAGCCCCGGTCTTAAGCAGACTGAGCTACAACAACTTGTCGTGCATTTCAGAAGGTTATTAATCCATGCACTTAGTTTAAACACTTCTTTTTTGTGCAGGGCCAAAACGATGAGCCGGGCTTTCACTGCTTGGAGGGAGTACAGTCGTCTGAAACGTGATAATAACTTGGTAAAGAATAGCATTTGACTTGTCTCAGTCAAATTTGATTTTTACAGACCAGTCCAAGAATAAATGTCACCGACATAGCCAGACATGGTTACACAGCCGCAACTCCACCAAAGCGACCCAAACCTAACCAGTCACCGCCCATTCCCTCTGCCAGCACCAGCAGCAGGCGCGAACGTGCTTTGAAGAGAGAGCAACAGAAGGGCTCTATGCCACTTGGAGTGACAGGATTGAGAAATCTGGGGAACACCTGCTACATGAATTCTGTGCTTCAAGTGCTTAGGTAGAGAACATCATTTTTTGCTCTAGTTTTAGTTTTTGGTTTATTTTCTAGTAACTTGGATGAGTTTCGCAATCGATTTCTCAGTTTCTGCCATGTTCAACCTGTGATGAGCATACAACAACAAAAGTTGCTTAGTCAGCAGTCAACAGTGGATTACTTCCAGGTATAGCTCCAGTTTTAGTGTATGTTTTTTGGTATTGATAGGTTTCTTCTAGCGCGTCACCACGCCTCCACGTAAACTTCGCAGCAGTGCCTCAGATACGAATTTGAGAAGTCGTGACAAGACATTTGAACCAGATGAGGAGCGACCCAACTGCTCGTATGCTGATGATTAGCGCGTTTTATTGTTCATTATTGTGTGTGTCTTTCAGCACCCTAACAGAGGAAGTTCAAGCACTACTGAGGGTGATGTGGTCAGGGAATCTGTCTCTTGTCATTCCAGAGGGTTTTCTCCATGCTGTCTGGGACTGTGTACCTTCATTCAAAGGCTACAAACAACAGGACGCTCAGGAATTTTTGTGGTGAGTCTTTGAAGAACCTCTAGCCACCATGGTGCGCTGAACCACTGGATGCAGCAAAAGCAAGTAATAATAACGAGCTGGGTGCATCAGGACATGCACCCCAGGGGGCGGCTGTGTAAGGATCTCGCCGCCAAAAGAATGAACGTGTGTAGTCTCATCTCTTTGCACGCGCGCACAACAGTGGATGGCATAACTACTGTGCTGGCGACTTGAGCTGGTTTATCGTTAGATGTAGATGCGAACCACTTTAGCGAGCTTCTGTCCAACTTGAGTGATGAACAGCAGAGAATAACGGAGGATCCGGAATATAAGACGGGTGGATTTCGTGTGCCGCGCAATCCACCCAAACGAACTGCCAACAGTTCTGTGGTTGAGGAAATTCACTGGCTCTTCAATGGACAGTTGGAAAGCAGAGTCAAGTGTCTGAACTGTGGACAGTGCAGCGTCACTACCGAGACCTTCTGTGACTTGTCTCTGGAATTTCCAGAACGCTTGCAACAGAACAAAGAAAAGGTGAGCATTGCTTTTGGTTGGTTGTTAGTGTTTGCTTCAATGGCTTGCTCTCTTATTGATTTTGATAGTTGTGTTTAGTTTGTTGGTTGGCTTGGATACTTTGATTAGTTGCTTGGGTTTGGTTTAATTTGCTGGTCTGGTTGGTGTGTTGGGTATGGGTTAGGTTTATGTTATCTTTTGATGGTTTGATTTGTTTGGCTGTTTTGTTTGTATTCGGTTCATGCAGGGGCTGTGTTAGGTGTATAACTTGTCACAGAAGCTGGGGTTTGTTAATTGGTTTGATTACAGGTTGTTAAGTTGGGGCTTGTTGGTTTGGTTTATTGATTGGTTTGATTAAAAGTTGTTAGGTTGGGGTTTGTTGGTTTCGTTTATTGATTGGTTTGATTGCATTTACAAGTTGTTAGGTTGGGGTTTGTTGGTTTGGTTTATTGATTGGTTTGCTTACAAGTTGTTAGGTTGTGGTTTGTTGGTTTGGGTTATTGATTGGTTTGATTGTTGTTAGGTTGATTGATTAGTGTGGATCAGTTGGATGGTTGTATAGCTGATTTAATTGTAGAGCTGGTGCCACGTGCAAGAGATGCTGGCGAGTTTCACGGGCACAGAGTGGTTGGGCCAAGTCTACCAATGTGACACGTGCAGAAATGCCTCACCACTAGCCGGCCCTGACTCAGACAGTCAGCCGTGGTTCTACACAGTAGAGACGGAGGCAGAGAAACAGATCCTGATCAAGAAGTTGCCCAAGCTTCTACGACTACACCTGAAACGGTTTCAAACCAGCTTACTAAATGCTTCCAATACTGAACTAAGACATCTTCAGATTTCTGTGGTCAGGTCGCAATTCGCGTCTCAAAATCGGTCATCATGTCAAATTCGATCCGGTGTTGAATATGAAGGACTTCTGTGTTTCCGACCTGCCAGAGTCAGACGTTGAGTACAAATTGGTTGGAGTGGTCATCCATCACGGTCAGTCGTTCTCTCTCTCTCCATCTTTATTACATGATGCGCAGTTGCCGGTCGTATAGAACACACATGGCCTGGGCCAATACTAAACTCTGGGACATCCATACTCTCTCACCGAAAGTTTTGGAGATCTTTTTTAGGAAACCGACCAACCCTAACCTGGATACTCACATAGATGGACTGCGGGTGGTTATGGTGGGGTTTACCGCCTCCCCTGGCCGGTCACCCCCCCCCTACCTCGGTACGATACTATTAGGCGATGCCGATTAGGCGACAAAAAAACATTAATAGATAATAGTACAACTCGTTAACTTATAGCTAACCAAGCCACCTGTCCTGACTGTTTCTAACTCAGATCCTGGCACTTGCCCCTATTCCCCAGCTTGCGTCGAGCACGCGAGCGGCCGTCAGGTCGGCCACATATTTTTTGGGTTGCTATGTTCATTAACGCACTTCGGATGCAGACGATGCTCGACGCACCAATAACTTACGGAAGCAGCTCACAGAGTTTCGCAGCGAGAATTTGATGCGGCGCGTCCATCCATCTGGCGCTTTATAAATGTTCTGCGACATGCATACATGGGCCGGAAAAATGGGTTGGGGTAGTCAAAATCCGAAAATTTGAGGGTGGGCCTGCCGGTTTGGGGGGAGGGCCGCGGCGATTTTAGTGTGTGGGGTCAGGAACAACAGTCGGTTTCAGGTGGGTGGGTGGGGTCGTTTGGGAGGTAGAGCCCAAGTTGAGGTGTGGGCACCCCCCCCGGACCCCCTGCGGTCCATGTATGGCGACATGTGCAGAAATGTTTTCTACTCTGCTAATGAGTGCTCAGTGAGTTGGAATTTATCCATCCATGGTGTTGCACTTATTTTTTAAATTTGTCCTTGAAATTGCTTTTCTATTTTGTCAAATTTTGTTTTAAGTGCTGTTGTGCTGTTTGCATTGTTGTGCTATGTTTTAGCGGTAACCTATGTTGCCGTACGGACTTATAGAAAAAAATAATTTCTGTCGCCTAATAGTACCGTCGCCTAATAGTACTGCTAAATCGCCTAATCGGCATCGCCTAATAGTCCTGCTTCGCCCCTACCTACCCACGCCCCCTCTTGGAGGGAGAAAATTTTCGCTTATTTAAGTTAAAATATGCGTTTTTTTTTCGACTTTTTTCCAGCCTATGTATGCCTCATGCCATGCCGGCCATTTTTTCCGGCACAGGTTTATGTAGTTTTAATAATTTGGCTGCTTAGAATTTTCTTCCAGCTTTTTAGTAATATCAGTGCATTTAGGTCGTGGTTTCAATTCGGGTCACTACACGGCCTACTGCTGGAATTCGATGGGTCAGTTCTGGATCCACTGCAACGACGCCAAACTGGATCTAGTCTCTGTTGAGGACGTACTGCAGAGTCAGGCCTACATTCTGTTTTACTCGCGCGTCAGCGACAGCGCCTCTCCTCGTCCCGGTCCCGCCCAGCCCCCGCTCACTCCGCCCACAAGCAGAACTACTACTAGTGGCGCTCTCAGAAGAACCAGAAGTGATGTTTTCTCTCTCTGAATTGAATGCTGTAATAATTTCTACTTCCCTCTCTTGTTGTTGTTGATTATGTAGAACCGATTATATGGTCGATGTTACTTTCATGTGCCAAGCACAATATTAGTAAAATTTTAGTAGTTATTGCCAGATTTAGTCGTATTTCGAGGTCACCAGCCCAAAATATCTATCGGTCCTAGATGATTGTTTGGCATCCTCGTGTGAAAACGTTTCTGATAAAGCGTGTCTTCTGAATAACTTAGTGTTATTGACGCTAAATTCCGGCCGATGTATAGTGTTGCGCGTTTAGCAGAAATTGTATGCTTGGGGAGATACCAATAATGGAGACCTCGAATCAATTGCTCACCTACTTAATGAGGCAATCGGCCGACACGCTGGACAGATTGTACGAAACTTCTGCTACTGCAATCGCCGTTTGGAGAGCACTTCCAGACCTTCCCAAACAAATCGTTGCTAGACTCATGTTTGTTCAAGAAACCGTCAGCCCCGATATGGTTAAACAGGTCTCTGTCTGTCTGTCTGTCTGTCTGTCTGTCTGTCTGTCTGTCTGTCTGTCTGTCTGTCTGTCTGTCTGTCTGTCTGTCTGTCTGTCTGTCTGTCTATATCAGATAGAAGTTGCAGTGGGTGCAGCCCCGTTTACACTCAGAAGTCGAGCAAATATTGGTGATGTTGATCGAGCTGAGAATAATCCTAAAGTACGCGTTCGACGGTCAAGAGGACGAATCGGATGAGAAGACCTTGATCCTAGCGCCAAACCTGGCCAGCTCTCTTCAGAGCGGCCTTATCAACGGCTCAGCTTCTCTGGCTGGTAAACACTGAGCGCAATTGATTCAGTGGCGTATCCAGGATTATTCAAAGCGGTGGTGTACTATAAAATTTTTTGAAAGCGTCCGGTTGAAGCGCTGCCCAACTAGGGTAAGAGAATTTTGCAAAATTAGCCTTTAAAAGCGCGTTTAATAGTCATTATTAACATGAAATTGACAGAAATTGCAAGTTTGATTTTAGTAGTCTGAAGTGGCCTGATTGAGCAACCGAACCACGACAAGAAAATTTTATAAATTTAGCCTTCAAACAAACGCATTCTGAGGCATTCTGAGTATAAAATAGACAGTTTTAGTACATAATACAATAGTTTCTCTTATTTTTATCAGACTTTCCCTCTTACCTCCCTACACCCCTGGATACGCCACCTTAAATAATATTTGTGCTGTTCTAAGCTAACTTGGTCAGGCATGGAAAAAGCGGATGCGGTGGAGAGCAAGTATCATAAATCGGTGGAGGACTTACGAACATACGCGAAGCAACGGTTGCACGCGTTGCTGCAATTCCTGGCCCTGCCCACTGCCAACCCCGATCAGTTAGTGAGTCCGTTGGTGCGTCGCGTGCTGGCTACGGCCGGACTGACTCGGGAAAGCCCTCACTCCGCTGACACTGAGATCACTTCTGGTTTGTCTCTCTTTCCACACCTACTCACTCCTTTTGCAAGTGCCAACACAAATTTCTTTGTTACTACAAAGGATACTATTTGTTTTTGCTCTGCGTATCTACTGTTCGACCGTTGTTCGGATATGAGTCAAACTCAAATTTGCCTGGACGACCGGAAAGACTAGTGTTTGTTTGCCTAAAGAAGTGCATTTTTTAAAGGTTTCAATTATCCAGTTAACTGTTTCTACTTTAGACAGTCAGGGAAATTTTTTTAACAACTGTGCCCTCAGGACCTTTTTTCGACCCCAGCCCTTCGGTCTTTTTGGCAAGCAATTTTTCAGCAAACTTTTGCAATTTTTTAGACTTTTATACACTAGAATTTCTAAAATCCCTTGTAAACAGCACTTTTTAGCTGTATTTGAGCCGAAATTGACGATTTTTAGCCGAAAAATTTCGATTTTAACCGTTTTTAGTGCCCAATTCCCTCCTAAAATTTGGGCTCAGCCCCCCTTCGACGGATGACCTGTTGCATGTAAGATTTGTAGCGGGCTTCCAATTTCTACTGATGGATGGGACGACGCAACTGTGGACCTATCTGCTCAGCTACCTGCAGCACCAGAGTCAGCTGGGCGACGACGCCGGAGAGTTGCTGGGCTTTTTGTTCCGTCTCACCTTCTGCGGCTCCAAAATCCCCTACAAACTAGACGACACTTGGTCGGAGCCGGTCAGAGACTTCCTGCTCCACTTGCGCGAACTGGGCGTCGTCTATATGCGGTGCGTCAATTTGTATTGTTATAATGTGATATTGACGTTAGCTTATGACAGTCAGGCACTTAACGCCGTTTATGGTACCGACACCATAATGGTGCCGGTACCTTAAGTAGTGGTACCACCATCATATATGGTACCGGTACCTTAAGTAGTGGTACCATCATATGGTACCGGCACCTTATATGGTGTCGGTACCATAAACAGCGTTAAGTGCCTGACTGTATGAGACAAAAGTTATACTCAGTTAAAAGCAATATTATTTTAGAAAACGGGCCGCCGGCTGGTTCTACGTGACGCCGCTGATTCAAAATCTGACTGCCACCGATTCCGGCGAGAAGCCGCCGCTCGAGCAGGAAGTTGGTGAAGTGCTTTATGCAAATTTTAGTTTGCGCCTGTCTTCAGGGCTTTCTGGTGATAGAGACCAACTTTAGAGTCTACGCATACACGGACAGTTTGCTGGAATTATCGATTTTGTCTACGTTCGCCGACATGATGTACAGGTTCGGTAGCATGAGTGTGGGAGCGTTGACCAGGGAGTCTGTGCGTAGCGCTTTGCAGGTAAGCAATTGGCATTAGAAAGCCATCTGCGTGAAGTTCTGTGTTAAGTGTATAATGAGCCAATATAAATTTGGCTGTCAAGAAATCATTTGCCAGCCACCCACACTTTTTTCGCATTGTCGTCGTTCGTGACTCATCGTCGCATTGCTTGCTGACTCTACTACAGACTCTAATCTACGTATACAGATGGCCATTTTTTAAATGCTAAAAATCCTGCTTTTCTGACCACAGACGGCAGATGATGCAAACATAGATAGGGACATCTGAACGTTATTTGTGTTGCTTTATCTTTGTTTCTGATGCCACTTGCCAAACCATAAGACTGAAAATTTGTTTGTTGGCCGAAAAACAAGAAAAATCAAATAGAGATGAAATAGTATCGAAAAACCCAATGGCCAATATTGAAGACCCAAATACCCAATACGCAATATTTTTCAGAAGGAGTCCAAAAATTGGAATTTACGGAAGTGCCAATTTTGAAGCCCGTAAATCCTTCTTATCGATTTCATTGGCAAACAGACATTGTTATGCTTTGGAAAATACTTATAGAATTATTTCAATGCGCGAAATGCGCTAAAAATATTATTTTCACATAAAATTTGCGCTACAAAAGTTAATCAAAATGTTATTATGTTGTAAAAGCCTACTGTATGTTCAGAGGTTAATTTTAGAGTGTCTTGCCGTTCTGCGGACAAGCTGATACTCTTCTGACGGTCTATTCGACTAATCTCTGTTCAATCTAAACAGAACAAAAAAACCATCTTCTTTGTACATAAAAATACATCAATCAGAAAATCAAGTCAGTTTTCTAAGATCCATAAGCCTTTCAGACTGGCATCAAGGCAGAGCAGATCGTGTCCTACCTGCGTACCCACGCGCACCCCAACATGTCCGGTCACTCTCCGATAGTTCCTCCAACTATTTCGGACCAGATCCGTCTCTGGGAACTGGAACGAGACCGATTCTCCTTCGACGAGGCTGTGCTCTACAACAATTTTGACTCTGACGCCGAATTTGTGCAACTAACCGACTTTGCCCGCAGCAGAGGCGTGTTAATGGTGGAAAACAAAGATCTCAGACTGGCTGTGGTCACTCCTTCCGGTCATCTTTTGGTCAAACAGTGGCGCAAGCAGAACAAGCCCACCTAACCTGAATTACACTGTATTTTGTTATTATACCGTTTTTATTTCTCTGTATCTGATAAATTTCGCTGCATTTTTATGCTTGTTCTTGACGCGTTCGGGTCGTATTTTCCCGCATTCGAGTAACGAGTGTTTTTGTGTTTGCCTATCTTCGCCTCCCACACTAAGCAAGCAGGCAGCTGTTGCGTGTAAACTGGCCGGGCTTTAAACTGATAGTTTTAAAACGGACCGTACAAATTTACACATTTATTTTACAGCTAGGTAGCGTTTTAGACAAGGCGCACTCACTTTTAAAAACTAACAATTGTTATTATCACATCGTAATCCAGGGGCTGCACTGTAAGCGTGACGTTTCTTACCATTCTACGGTTCTATGACGTACGTACGTTCACAACCAAACTAGAGCACGGTTGGGACATCAAAACACGGTACGCTGAGGATGAAAAAGTCGGTAGTTTTGAAATCGCAGCCGCCTCTTGTTCACTGGGATTTCCGTCACGCTGGTCTGATCACCAAAAATACTGTAGTAAGCAGATGGAGGCAAGTCAAAGGCAGTTAAAAGAAGAGCGGGCTCAGTAATATCCCTCTGTCTGTCTTCTAATGTTGGTCAGAGTGGTTGATTGCTTGTAGAGCGTAGGTTCAAGAGATCGGGCACGCCAACTCGAACTCACGGGGTCCTCTATTTCCTGAACCAGTCTGTAGGTGGGCGAGTCGCGTATGTCGTCCAGAAATCGCACTGGCGGTTTCTTTTGCCACTGGCTGAAACAATAAATCTAGTATGAAGCAATCTGTTCTGTTACATCTGGTTGACAGCTTTTGAGAATCGATCAAAGAATGAGTAGCCAACTGACAGGCTGTTTAGCCTGCTCTGCACCTCTGCCGCTGAGCTTTTACGCAAACATTTGGCAGTATCGGGTGCCTTCTGCCAGGATTTTATAGACGGGCAAACAACCCTCCTATAAATTCTTGCATTCTGCTCTAATCAGCTCAAGAACACAAGTGTAACAACAACATAGCCAACACATTGACGCAAGTCTCCAATCCAACTCACAGTTTAGTTCCAGTGGTCTTGTGTATCATGTCAGCCACATTGTGTGGAGAGTAAACGTCGAGTGGGGAGTTATATTGCAGATGCACCAGTCTGCTGAATGGCTTATGCACAGGTGGCGTCCAAACACCCACAGCCATCGGCTTAGTAGGGTTATGTGGATTGCCGAACTCCAGCACAGCTGAGGTCGGGGTGCTGCGCCCTGATGAGATTTCCTCTGAACTGTTCACCACACTGCTGGCCACAGCAGAACGCATGGCCGATTCCCTGCGAGGGTTGCCTACGCTGGTGCGTCGCTGACGACTTTGGGGCCTGGGCAAGTAGGATGTGATGTCTTGGTTGGGATTGGGATGACGCAGTAGCAAATCTGCTGAATGGAGCCCCTAAATATACGTAGTGGTCAAGTGCTCTCTAAAATCATTCCAGCTGAATTGAAGACACTCACTGGTCCTCGTCTGTCTGTCTCTGCGTTGAGTATCGAGCTGCCCATCAGGCCAGCCAATTGCTTGTTTCGAGGAATTTCAGTTTCTTCATCTTCTGAAGAAATGCTTCTGAAAGTATTGATCGCAGGGGAACTTCGACCTCTAGCCATTGGTTGACCACCAAAACCTTTTCTGAAATTCTCATCTGAGTTCATACAGTATGTTGACTTGTTTGTCCATACATGGGCCAAAAGGGATACTGATTTAAGGTGTTTCAACCAGAAAGTGCTTGGGTCTGTGGGTTCAAGTTCAGGTCAGGTGCTAACTGCATTGTATGATAGAAACCAACCTCTGAATTTTGAGTGATAATCGACTGCCAGAGGAGACGATCAGATCGGTTGCATCCTGATGGGTGAGCCTTCTGGTATCCTGACCATTTATGGCCAGCACTACATCTCCAGGCCTCAAAATTCCCTCTGCTGCGCCTAAGGTTGCAACCTAAAAATCTATTTGCAAGCCAAGCTATACATTTGCACCTTACATTCTGCGGCTGAGTGGCCTTGCAATTAATCATTGCCGGCAAGTGGCCATTCAATCACTTACCCTTTGAACCGAGAGAGGGGAGTTAAACTCCAGTCCTCCTTGCACTCTAAAGCCCCACGGGGAGTGCAAGCTGTCCCTGTACAAGTCGACAGTCAAAGAAGGCATTGGTCCCGGTCCAAAATAGGCCATGGTCGCGGCAAACAAAAATTAACAGGAGAATAAAACAAAACAAAGAACAAAGGCTATATACACACAATGGGAGTGTTCTAAGGTCGGTTTGGCATGTTAGAGCCTCCAGCAGGCAGAGCGCGAAGAATTGGGTGTGGCAGAGCTTTAGCCCGAAGCAGTAGCCGCGGCAGCTGTCGGTTGCCGTGCGGCGTATCGAGGCTGGTGCCCAAACAGCCCGCTACCGCCTGGGACAGGTTTAAAGTCGATTCGACGGACCAAAATAGTACTCCTCTATCTTTGCCGATCAACTGGCCTTTTGCGAAAGGTTTACTACTGATATTGCAGTGTCCGATGAAAGGCATTAACCCAAAAGGACAATTTATGCAAAGAAATTTAAATCAACGGAAGACGTCTGAGCTTTTTTGGCGCCGAACCACGTGTGGACTGACTTCTAACTGTTTTACAGATTACCTGAACCGCTATGGCATACCTCCCTCAGAAAAGATACTACAGGCAAAGAGCACATGCTAACCCCATGTCGGATCATGAACTGGAATAGTAAGCCATTGTATAGATTTTAAATCAATGCTAAAGCTACAGTACTTGCTTTTGCTGCATAATAGTACAACTGTACAGTTCCGCTCGTTTTTTTAAAATAGTGGATAAACATGTACAGGGTTCGTGCGGGACTGGAAAGTCAGGTAGTCATGGAAAAGTCAGGGAATGGTGTCCGGTCGGGGAAAAATTTGATAGCAGCAGAATCATATCGTTACCCAAAGGGCCCTGCCAGAGCCTTACACACCACCCTTTTGTTGAAAATGAAGTTTCTAAGTTTCTACAACTACTACAACTTGAAATTTTACTCTCAGACTACCGTTTAAATGCGTTTTTCACAGCCATTTTTTTAAATTTTCTCAACTTTGTCAGAATTTCCGCACTCTGGTTGGTCAGGGCATTTTGACTTTGGTCAGGGAAAATTCAGGGAAAGGTCAGGGAATTTTGCTTTGAAAAAAAGCCGCATGAACCATTATGTAGTATGTAGTATAATTTCAGTCCAATATCTCCTGATAAAATGGACTGGTCAGTTTACTATGGCGATTTGGGAAACGAAAAGAAGGTCGAATTTCTGGATGTTGGCTGTGGTTATGGAGGCTTACTAGGTATAAAAAACTTTGCTCTCCTGCTCGCTCCATCATGTATAGATTTGATTTTAGTTACCCTTTCCTCTCTATTTCCCGACAAGCTGATGTTGGGCCTAGAAATTCGACTCAAAGTCTGGGACTATGTCCACGAAAGAATAAAAGTACTGCGCGAGCAAAATCCTGGCAAGTACGCAAATATCGCCTGCATTCGCACCAATGCCATGAAGCATCTGCCTAACTTCTTCGAAAAACATCAGGTAAGCGCGTAATTTGAATTTGTTGAAGTTTGAAAATAAACTCAGTTTCAGCTCTCAAAACTCTTCTTTCTTTACCCAGACCCTCACTTCAAAAAGTCCAAGCACAAGTGGCGCATAATTAACCCTGAACTACTGGCTGAATATGCTTACATATTGAGGCCGGGAGTGAGTGACTAAGTTTAGGAGACATTTTAAAAAATGTAATGTATGTTTCTACAGGGCCGACTGTATACAGTAACAGACGTAAAAGAATTGCATTTATGGATGGTCAAACACATAACAGCTCATCCTCTATTCGAGTCAGTACCGGATAGCGAGTTGGAGGTAATCTGTTGATTTTGACTAGTAGGTAAGGTTTTCTGATTTTTCGCTATTTTGTGAGTTTGGAAGCAGACTTTTGTGATTTTTACTGTTTTTGCCGGTTGGCAAGGTTCTGTAATTTTGACTATTTTTGCGAGTTGGAATTAAGGTTTTTTGATTTTTTACTATTTTTGTGAGTTGGAAGCAAGGTTTTGTGATTTTTACTGTTTTTCGGGTTGGCAAGGTTTTGTGATTTTGACTATTTTTGCGAGTTGGAATTAATGTTTTTGATTTATACTTTTTTGTGAGTTGGAAGCAGGTTTTGTGATTTTTACTGTTTTTGTGGGTTGGCAAGGTTCTGTGATTTTGACTATTTTTGCCAGTTAGAGGTGAGGTTTTTGATTTTTTACTTTTTTTGTGAGTTGGAAGCAGAGTTTTGTGGTTTTTACTGTTTTTGGCGGGTTGGCAAGGTTTTGGATTTTGACAAGTTTTGATAGTTGTAATTAGGATTTGTAATTTTTACTATTTTCTGCTAGTTCTCCTTTTCAGTCCGATCTCTGTTCGTCGCACCTCTACGAGAGCACTGAAGAGGGCAAGAAGGTGGCGCGCAACGAGGGGCAGCGATTTTCGGCCGTCTTCCAACGGGTTCAAGACCCGTATTGCGCTGATTGATGATCCTAATTCTCCTGTATCAATGCTGTTTTCTGCCGGGCCGACCGGTTTCTTTGTCTGATAAAATAATGAACTCTTTATTTTTGCTCTCTCCTCTTTGTCACGATTTTCCTTTAGTCAACTGCCTTTAGTAGCTAGAATGTGATTGCGGTAAGTTCTGTGGGGCTCAGTGTATACGTATACACTGCATTGGCTTATACAGTTGGGTTGTCTAAAAGCTAAGGAAAAGTTTGTATGGAGAAAGAAGAAAAAGCATATAGAGAAGTGTAAAAAGAGTTGGTGATGGAAAGAGCTGCTGAGTGCAGGAGAGAAGCAGGACTGGTCGTTGTTTGCATTTGAACGCTGCGAGTGTTTACCGAGCCGAACCGCCAGTAAGACTTAATCCCGACCGGCCCACACACCGTTGTTCAAGCATTCATCTACTTCCGATTTAAAATGCCCTAAACACCGCCTCCTCCGCTCGCCTAGCTTATCTCCGTCTTCACCTCTTTGTTGTAAGTTCACTTCTCTGGTTTTACTTATAGCTGCATTCTTTTTTTGGTTGTAGCAATGATACAATTAGATATTTCTCCATACAGTACCGGTTCCGAACTATTACATATAACTAAATACTGCACTTACAAGATTGTACGTACAAACCGGTACCGTTAGTGAAGTATTGTAGCATTGTTCTATGAATTGGCAAGGTTTTCAGACAAATATGTGCATATCCATCCGTACATACTGTACTGTATATTCATGTACAGTACGTTCTTCAAAAAACGAAGCAGGTCCGGGCCTATTTGGAAGGTCGGTAGGTAGGGGTTTGCCTACCAGGAGGGGTCCAGCCGACGTTTCTCCCTGGGAGTATAACCCAAAACTTCAAAAAGCTCCAAAACGCCTGGAAATGCGTTTTGAGCGCGTTTTACTTACTTGTTTACGGAGCTACATAAATCGCGTTAGACCTAATAAACTAGCATGAAATGACAAAAAAAGCTTCTGACAACACCGATTCTTAAGTATTATCAGCGGAAAAGTCTATTAGTTCGGTTAACAAAGGAATTTAGCGGATTTTAAGCTAAAAATTAGTGATTTCTCAGCCCAGTTTGTTGGTAGTACTGGAGCCGTTACCATTAGTACTTGTATTTTCTGGTCAGCAGGCGGAGTCCCCAAACTGTCTTGGGGGTAGATGGGTGAAGAAGTTTGACCTTTCCAACTGGGGTAGCCCCGCCCAAACCCCCAGGTATATGTATGATACTGTACATGGATCGAATGAGAAAAACTGAGAGTTAGTTTAGATTATATTTTGAAACTGTTGTTACCGATCTAGCGAAAGAAATCTAGCGCAAAGCGATTGGAAAAATGCGGTGAAAAACAAGCAAACAGAGACAGAATCGATGTCACATAGCGGCCCCTGGTTCTATTGTTGTCTTTACGGTCATTCATTTGCTCAAAGGCTGAGTAAGCCCTGTTTGCTCTGTTCTGCAATTTGAGCCCTGACCGGCAGTGGCGGCGCTTACCCCTGCCATTCTGCGGACTCGCATCTGTTTGTCTCCGCTCTCTCGCCCCACTTGGTCATTGCCAATTAGCTTCTAGAACATCAGATATTCTCTGCTAAATACCCATTGAGAAAACCAAGTACACAGATAGAAAAATAGGCTTTGCGGAGGCGCCAAAATTTCGATTTCTAGTACAATTCGTGTAGTATGTTTTTATATGAATAAGCGGCTTATTCATTTTAGGTAAACCATGATGTGTCGTCAGCTGGTGCTTTCTATCCTGGTGTTCCTTTCTCTTAATCTGACATTCTGTCAGCAGACTGTGCCTCAAACCATTCCAAGCAGTTATCCGCCGGTGTTGCAAGTTTCTGCTTTGGACGGCTTCATCTCGGAAACGGCAGAGGTGGGCACCACGGTGAGAATGGCGTTGGACTTCAATTCGGAAGCGCTGCAAGTCAGTGTCAGCGACCAGGACCTGGTGTGTTCGGTTCCCTGCAGAGGCAGATCTTTTTCGCAAGTGAATTTTTAGCAACCGGGAATGCCGCCGGCCACTTATCAGTACATTCTGACCGGCACTGGCTCTACTGTATTTGGAGTGGATCAAAGAGGATTTATTTATCTCAATGCAGAGTCTCTGGACGCCGACCCGCCCAACCCCAGCGTTTATGATCTTACGGTAGGTACTGTAGTACAGAGAGTGTCTGAAAATGAATTCTTTTATTTTTCCTGTCATTTTCGGAAACTTTGGACCAGAGTAGCTGAATTTTGAAACATACATTGTACGTGTCAAAATACTGGGAATTTTATACGTTGACGTTTGGTCCACTAGGCTTTACCCAATCCTGAGAAACTAAAGAATATGTGAATTGGCTAATTTCTTTCTAATAGAAATGGTGTATAAAATGGAAACATTTCTTTCAGTTGTCAGTTCCGCAAATGTAGGCCAAACGTGAAAAATTGGAGAATGTTTCCTGAATGCCGGGTATGTTATTTGTTAAAATTCGTGCATTGAGATTGACACAGTCTTGAGAAAATGAATCATTCTTGGACATCTGTTTTTAATGAGCAGATCAGAAAACAGATGTTCAGTCAATCCTTATTTGCTCAAGACAGTGTCTAATCTCATAGTATAAAATTTTAACACACAAAAATACCCATTGTTTAGCAGACATTCCCGAAATTTCAGGTTTACTTTGCAACATTGCGGAAAGGAAAACAAAAAGGAAAGTTTCCATTTTAACGTTATATTTCATAGGTACTGAAATTGCCCAATTTCACAAATATTTCAATTTACGTCAAGGTTGGTGCACCAAAAACTTTAGCAATTACAGTTCCCACCATTTTGGCACATATCATATGATCCGAATTTGAGCCAGTTTGTCTAGGGTTTGCTCAAATGACAGCAAGCAGAAATGTGTCCATACTTTAGACACCTTTTTACATCTTGTTTTCATGAGGCGATAACAAAGATAAGTCAGCGACACTATCTAAAATCATCAGATCAGATATGTTTATGCAGTCCTAGTTTGTGTGCTCAAAAACGGTTAGTCATTGCACAACTCGCAGCGCAGTGTAATCAATAGTTTACGTAGGTGTTGCAGAATCTGACCAGTGGACAGTGGAAAGCAAAGAGAGCGCGTGTATATTTAGCGGGCGGTGCAGGGGAGTTTAAGAGGGTTGAGAATGCCCAGGCAAAGTTTACCTACCTGTCGGCCGTTGCAGCGGTGCATCAAAAGAATGGCGCAGAATTTCCTGCTCCCACCTTATAGACACACTTTAGCACTATTTAGTGACACAATGAACACAAAAAATCGGAGAAAACTTGTTTAGCTGCAAGCTAGAGAGGTGAACACCAGCCCGGTGAGGAGCAGTCAACCAATCACCATCACTATCAACGTTCTGGACGCAAACGACAACACGCCTACTTTTGACTCGCAGGTCTACACAGCCACCGTTGAGGCTACCGGGGGACTGAGACCTGTACTAAAGGTAATTATAAAGAGAGGTAGAAAAATGAAGGGTAAAGAAAAGGGCAAGAAAGACAAATATCCTGAAAAACTTTGACTTACTCTGAATTAGGTTTCGGCCCAAACCCAAACCTAATTCAAACTTTATCAGTTATTCACTACAACACTAAAATATAAATAATGCAACGAATACTATATAGTATTTAGGTAGTAGCAAACGACGGCGATAGTGGTCAATTTGGGCGTATAATTTACCGAATTGTGTCGGTTACCAACGGAGGACAGAACCTTTTCCGTTATGAGGACACATCAAACACCCTCCTTGCCACCGGACCCCTCACACCCAATGAACAATACCAAGTTCTTCTGGAAGCTACCGACGGGGGCGGACTTTCTTCACAGACCGTTGTTCTGGTCTCAGCCAAAGCAGACCGAAGTTCAGTGACCTTTGAACCGGTTACTTTACCGCCCCTCTTCCCTAGCCCCAACATCTTCTCCACTTTCCCTCCTCTTGGTCCCACAACAACGCAAAGTCCGCCCGAGTTTTCTGCTGTTGTGGACGAGAATACGGCTCCCAATACCGTGGTTGTATCACTTGGGGTACGGTACTTGGAATGTTGTGTGAAAATTTACTACTTTGTGCGTTCTTTTGTTGTAGGGAGGTTTTCCGGTTGGCACTGTAGTCTATTCGATCGAGGCCGGAAATGATGAAGGAATGTTTAGAATCGATAGAAATACGTAAGATCGGAAAGAATGAGCTTCGAAAAGCTTTGTGACGTTTTAGTGGAACGCTTTCAACATCGTCGGCGTTTGACCGAGAGAAAACGGCCGTCTACCGGTTGACCGTCAGGGCATCTCCGTTTGGAACAGCTCCTGGCAATCGTACCGTAGTTGTGGTTACGGTAAACGACGTCAACGATAATGCACCTGAATTTTTGGGTCCTGAACCGATCATTTTCGAGGTTCGATCGGCCATCCCCAATGAAATCGTTGGACGCATTGTGGTGAGAATTTTTTAAATGATTTCAACTTCAGTGCTTTTACTGAAAATCTTTAAACTCAGCTGGAAGACAGAGATGATGGTGAAAATGGTCGAGTACAAGTGGAGATTGTGCCGCCAAATCCGTAATTTTTCTTTTTTCATAAGTTGAAATAATGGATTTTAGTTTCTAGCCACAAGCAAATTTTGTCAAGAAATATCGGAAGCAGCTAAAATCGAACTTTTCTTTTATACCTTCTTAGTATTTATGACGGAAGACGCGCTGAAAAGTTAACAATAATTTGCAGAAGAGAGAGAAATTTATCGAGTTGATTGCAAAGTTCAAACGAGTTTGAAATTGTTTAGATTGTTTACCATCGACCAAGGCGGAGTCATTCGAACGGCCACAGCTTTGCCCGATTCGCCCCCTGTCTATCAACTGAACATCATTGCCAGAGACTTTGGAATGCCGCGGTTAGAGTCCCGTTCTACAGTACTCATCAACGTGATAGCAGCTGAGACTGTACCTACAGTAACTACTGTCTCACCTACTACAGTAACTTCGCTACCCACTACAGTACTTCTGACCAGCGCTCCCACAGCTCCTGCAATAAGAGATCCACCGATTTTTTTGGAAAAGCAGTATTTTGTGGACTTGAATGAAAATGCTGGACTTACTGATTTGACTACTGTAAAGGCACAATATCCAGACGGACAGCCTGGGCCCGTTACTTACTTGCTTAGACAAGGCGACCCTACATTATTCAGGTAAATTGACCCTGCAAAATCTGCTTGTTTGCATAATTTCGAAGAAAGGTTGGTTGAAGCATTGACGCGGTTACCGGGCGCATTCGAACTTTGAGGAACTTGGATGCTGAAAGTGTACTGTCACACACTATTCTGGTGTCTACAAGGGAAGCCATTGCCACAGACAGATTGTCAGAGTTGAACAGTGCTACTGTTACGATTAATGTTAAGGTACTGACTGACTGACTGACTGACTGACTGACTGACTGACTGACTGACTGACTGACTGACTGACTGACTGACTGACTGACTGACTGACTGACTGACTGACTGACTGACTGACTGACTGACTGACTGACTGACTGACTGACTGACTGACTGACTGACTGACTGACTGACTGACTGACTGACTGACTGACTGACTGACTGACTGACTGACTGACTGACTGACTGACTGACTGACTGACTGACTGACTGACTGACTGACTGACTGACTGACTGACTGACTGACTGACTGACTGACTGATTTATTTATTGATTGGTTGATTATAGGATGTCAACGACTGGATCCCGACCTTCGAGCCTGACCAATACCAAATTCAACTACCCAATTCCACCCCAGTGGGTACAGCAGTCTTCCAAGTCCAAGCAGTCGACCAGGACATCAATGTACCTCTCTTTTTGCCTTCCCATCGGCTCCACTTCACAGCAGTTTTCAGAGTCCAAACAACGTTATCTCATACCAACTAACCGGTCTTGAGCAAGCAGACCAATTTTTCCGGGTTGATCCTCAAGAGGGTGTGATCTCAGTGAGTCGGAGCTTAGAGAACACTGATCTCAACCAAATCACTGTATGTTTGGTCTTTTGGCTGCGCTTCTATGCAAAAATTTGTAATTTTTAGTTGGTCATCCAGGCCACAGATGGCGGCCAACCAGCTCAGAGTGGCACAGCCACAGTGACGGTGGACATAGAGCGGGCTGTGTTGAGCACACTGGTGCCTCCATTTGGCTTTCCCTCCACCACTGCAGGCCCTATATTTGGTCAGCTGCAATTCAGCCAGAGAAACTACACGTCAGTGGCTGCTCTCTCAAAAATTCTCAACTCATCCGTTCCATTTGTGTCTTCAGTGCCTCAGTGTCAGAAGACCTGGTCGCCCCTGGCTTAGTGCAAGTGCTCTCTGTCAAGAATAAACCAGTTGACACCAGATTTCTGCGGTGCGGAATCATGTCCGGAAACTATGGAGGTGTTGTATGCAAATTTTTAGTTATGAAGTATGATCAGTAGATTCCAAATTGCAGATGTGTTCAGTCTGACAGCCTCAGGTGATGGGGACTGCGAACTGAGGACTCAGCTACCCTTGGACAGAGAGAGTATAGGCCAGTATCTTCTCAACGTGTCAGTGTCGAATGCAAATACTGGCGTTTCTGACTTAACGCTAGTCAGTGTGGTTGTGCTAGACACCAACGATAATACTCCCTTATTCAGGTCAGTCAGTCAGTCAGTCAGTCAGTCAGTCAGTCAGTCAGTCAGTCAGTCAGTCAGTCAGTCAGTCAGTCAGTCAGTCAGTCAGTCAGTCAGTCAGTCAGTCAGTCAGTCAGTCAGTGTACGTTTGTGCAGACACACTGCACGTCCCTGATTTTCAGGTACAACAATGACCTCGGCTTGCGTACCTACTTTGGCGGTATCTCTAGCGTAGCGCCCCCATTCTCAAAAGTCCTCACAGTTACCGTAAGTAGCCAAGCCACCTAGTCAGTCTGTGCGACTGCGTGTAAGACTGTGGTGGATTGCAGGCGCAAGACGCGGACACAGGCAACAACAGTCTGGTGCAGTACAAGCTGGACATGCTGTCGTCGGACAGTCAGTATTTCATCATCAACCCAGCCACTGGCGAGATTCAGAACGCCCAAACTATGGCCTCTCTGCTCGGCAGAAGACAAGCCCATTTTGAATTTCGCGCCGAAGCCGCCGACTCGCCCTCCAACGGTCGATCGCTGAGTTCGAGCGCCGACGTGGTGGTGAACGTGATCACCGATGCCAATCGGTTTCTGATGACTGCTGAGACTATTCTGCCCGACCAGATGCAACAATACGTGCCTGATTTGGCCAAGTACGTACTGTTCTGTGTAAGGCAAATAGAGAAATAACGGTGGTTTAGGGCCATGAGACCGTTTATGGGTAACTGTACGTTGCTGCAAGTTGAAAGAATGATCGAAAACGATTATTTGGTGCAGCAAGGAAAACCTGCGTGAGTATTTTTAATTGTAATTTTAACAGTTGGTGTAGTGGCTTAAGCCGCAAAGCCACTGTGCGCGTGGTCGTGCGTTCATCAGGGTAAGTTTCTTGCCGCGAAGAGTTGATCGTCGGTACAAAGTCCAACCCAGGCCATCGAAAGCTGGTGACAGCGAGTAGGTAAATGGGAACCGACTGGAGCTGCCGTTGCGCCTAAAGCTACAATAGCAACCACACATGTGTTGGGACATACGGGAACGGGGGCAGCTAACACTGAGACCCTCCCAGACTGCACCGAGCATAGCGAAGGAAGGGCAGGATGCATATGGGTGTGCGTGATGGGCCCGCAGTGTGGCCTAACGCAGGGGCTGTGACTGCCCCGCCCGGACAGTCCACTTTTAATTTCACAGTCAGATTCAAGTACTGTATGTATCGTGTGGTACAGTTCAGTCGATATTCAACCTCAATGGAACCTATTTTTTACCTGAAATGCTCGATCGACCAATTTTAGTTGCACTTCATTTTTACTTTCAAGACGTTTTACCAAAATTCCGTTTTCAACACTATCATTTTGCCGCAATTTTAGTACCGACATCGTCTGGTATGCAGTGAACCCGCAGTCGAAGAAAATCTGCACCAGAGACGACTATCGTAGAATATTCGCTGATGAGCCTCGCAGACTGTTGAGAGGAGAGATGTTGCCCTGGTTCGAGCTCACATCCATATCGGAGAGGGTGCCAGAGACCCCGACCGTTAAGCTGGCTGGCAACAGTGGTGGGTCTTGGACGGCTGAAGCTATTGCCCTAATCGTTCTGGCCATTGTCATTGCTATTGGAGCCTTGCTGGGAATCATTGCTATGTGCTACTTCTGGTCCAAGTATATTGGCAAAATTTTAGCTTGTTCATGGCAATTTCCGAATAACTTTTAGGTACAGAAAATCAAAGAAATACATGTCTGATATGCCTGCCTTGTACGGGCCGGTGATGCCAAAGTTTGGGCCTATTTTCCTTCCGCCCAGCGAAAAAATTTACGAAACTCAGGTAACAAGTTGACAAAAAATGACATAGCCGAATAATTAGAATTTTTCAGATGCTCGAAATGTCAGTAGCTGATGATGAAAATGGCAAAGTTACAGAGGATGATTACGCAGCAGAAGAAAGTATTTATTCAATTCATCCGCCTGGAAAACTCGACCCCTTTGGAAGGTGTTCTTGTACACAGTTTAAATTTGGCGCCAAAACCGATTGGTAATTTCAGCCACCCGGTTCCGCCAAGTTTGGTCATTCCGCCGCCAGATTACCCCATAAACGGGCACAGAGGAGTGGTTTCCAGCGGGAAAAGCATGCTATAGTGCAATTTCTGTTCGAGCTTATGAAATCTCACTTATGCCATATGTTTTGTTTTTTTTGCTAAAAAGATTCCTAATAGATAATGATAGTCTTTCCCTTGTGTGACAACTAACAACGGTTTTTTGCACTTTTTTAACACGTTGTGAATAAAATTTCAATGATGCAATGTGCAATACAATACACCGTTTTCTTGTTTCCGATCCCTTATAAAGAGAATCTCAAGTTGAATTAGTTCAACTTGTGGAAATTCTTAAGACAGATGAATGTAGAGATAAAGAAGGACCTGTACAAAATGTACAAGCAATTCAAGAGCGAATGCAGCCAACGAGACAATGATACCGTAGCTGAACTCGACAAACTTGTCTCTGAGATGCTTCAGCGAAAGAATTTCGCCAGTGCTGTGTTTTTCGTTCAGCGGTTGATCATGAACCAGTCTAGGGTACCTTGAAGTGATTACTGGGATGCCAGGCCACACATGCGTGAGAGCTTCATTGAATTGGTGCCTGTAGGAGGAGTTCTTACGGAACAAATAAGCCAGAAAATGAGGTTCCATCGAGTCATCGCGCACAATAACGTGAGTGTTTGGTTCCTTGCTGAAAAAATCTTACTATATTTTAACCAAGCAAATGCAGACAAATCTTACAAGAGAGGCAACTTCATGAACGCAGCTGAATGCGGCAGTTGTCCACCATAAAGAACACCCGACGAAACAGCAGTGGAGTCATTTCTTAGTTGATTGATAAAATCAGTTCGAATCGGATTTCGCTCTATTGCGCGTTCCAACCGCTCGCATAGGGTTGGAATGCACTCTGGTCGAATCGATTCGTCCCGGTAGGTCAGGTGCATCTCGTTTCGCTCTATCAGCTCTGCAGAGATTTGAAAAAATCAAGAAAGTGTGGAAATTATGGAAAATAAAGAAAATGTGCGAATTATGGAAAATAAAGAAAATGTGGAAATTATCGAAAATCAAGAAAACATGCAAGCGCGCGTACCAGTTAGTCCCTTTATGGTAGTGAACGGCAATTGTATCAGCAGTGGACTGGCCAGGAAGGTGTAACAGATTTGACGGTAATAGACCACAAGAAAGAAGGAGCAAAAGACCCAAACTTTCGTCAGGGTTCTGGCCGAACGCCATTCATGGTTGGGGCTGGTCTGTTGCAGCAACAAAGACACGAAATCCAGCAAATTGTCGATAAAAGTTTGCGCCATAGAAAGTTCCGATCGGAACAACTTACAGAAAAGCGTCTGAACTACTGCCACAGCAATGAGACTGAGCGCCAACGCCAAATAAACGTCATTTTCGAACGGTCTCAATAGATACTGCGGTGAGAATTGATCTGCCGGTGTTTGGAAGAAAAATGCCTGCCGGTAGAGAAATGGTGGAATGGAAAAGTCGACCATTTCCAACCGTTCTTGGTCAATCCGTAGGGTGACCTAGACTTTATGGTCTAAAAACATTACTGAATTTTTTCGTTTTTACCGCTGAAACGTCAATTTTGTCCTCCAGTGCTAGCCCAATTAATCCAGACCAATTTGATGGGAATTTAGGATTACGGTATCCCCAATCATCGGCCTCCACAAATTCGTAGGTCCAATTGAGTAAATTCACAACGGCGGTAAAAATTTCGATTTCAAAGCCTAGAACAAGAGGAAAAACGATTTCTTATTCACTTGTCTGTTTGCAACCTGGTCTTCTACAGCTCTTCTTTGGCAGATTTAGATAACATCCCTTGGCTTCGTAAAAGCCCTCCCAACTTCGAACCACACCTGCCCGCAGCTTAAGCGGCTCCATTATTAGCGGAGAAACATTTTCTCTACTAAGTCTACATTGCCTTGTTTGCTGTTCCTGTCAGACAACACGCGCAATTCGTTAGAAGAGACAATTTATCGACTTGCGATCTTATACAATTTCTGTGCACCAACACCCACCCAGGCGAGTTTGGAACAAAAGGCGAAACTGCATTGCTTGGCGAAGTGTGTGCCCAATCTTACACGAACAAAAACTACTGTACCTATCAACCAACCTTTGTGTGTACGTACATTGTGTGTGTGTGTTAGCAGCTGCACTAAGAAAAGACTGGTTTTCGGCTCATTAGGATAAAATACGAGCTGAGAACTGACGCTTTTATGTGCGTTATGGTGCCGGCCGACTGAAACGAACAGACAGACGTAAATTAAAATCGTATGCATGTGTGAGAGACCGGCAATTAACTGCGACGTGCTATTACGTATCGACGCACTATACTCAAATGCACATACCACCACCTACACCTACTGTCTAATTTATACCGAGCTTAATCAACCTACACTTCCTTGTCTGCTCTTTGACACACACAAGCAGACAGAAATCACAGCCGAATTCTAACCTTTCTTACAGCAAGACTTTCTCTCAAACCATTCCAGAAACATTTTCAGAATCATAAGTATTCGGCGATACACTGTGTTTGTATCATACCTGTTTAATGGTCATGTGACGAGGGGAGGAGATTGGGTACTAAAAAACGTTCAAAAACCGCAATGGGTTAAAAATCGTCAAAAGTTTTCGCTAATTTCGGCTCAAATACAGCTAAAAAGTGCTGTTTTACAGGGGATTTTGCAATTCTAGTGTCTGAAATTATAAAAATTGTAAAATTTGCTGAAAAATTGCTTGCCAGAAAAAATCGTCTCGGGGGTGTCCCAAATGGGGCTCTGACCTAGTCGGGTGTGGGCAGACCCTCCGGGTTACATGGATACCTACTATCAGTGGCGTACGGAGGATTTTGTAAAGCGCGGTTTAAATTTTGAAGTTGTTTGGTTAGGCCAGAGCGACAAATTTTGCACAATTATCCTTAAAAACGCATTTATAGGGTATTATGAGCCTAAAATTGACAAAAATTGACAGTTTTAGTAGTTTGAACATGCCTGGTTGGACTTCTGCCCGATCGGGCGAGAAAATTTTTGAAAATTTAACCTTCAAAATCGCATTTAAAAGGAATTCTGAGCATAAAATAAACAGTTTTAGTACATAATTCATTAGGTTCTCGTACTGTATTTTTGCCTACCTCCGACACAAAGGGGGTGTCCCTACCACACACCCCCTGGGTACGCTACTGCCTACTTACTATGTATGTACAGTACAACTCTCGTACATAGGAGAGTTAAATGTATGAATAATGTGCTAAACTCTCTAACTCTTCCAAGTGTCCCTTGCAATTTTCAAACCATTTCAATTAGCGGTTGTTGCAACAACAATGAGTGCGGGCGGCAAATTGGACCGAGCGGTGTGGCATGCCGCTTGATCGCACCCACACAGAGTCATTAGCGGAGCGTGCGCTAAATCTAATTATGGAGTGGAAATAGGCGAGCTGGTATCGAAGCAGCACCTGCCTGGGTGGTCGGCCGGTCATTGATTGGTGGGGCTAAATATACGTTTTGTGTCCAGTTACAAGTCGTGTATTGACTGGCTGGGCGGTCGGCCGGCCTGTCTACTGCACAAGTGGCGGCGGCTGGCAAGAAAGAGAAGCGGCTTAAGCGACGCCATGGCCGATGATTGGGCCCGCCCCCCTCTTCAGCTTGCCGATTAATGAGAGCCGTTGAGCACGTCGTTATCGCCCCAGGCCGACACCCTTCAGCGTTTCCTCCTCTCATGGAACTCTCGCAATTATTTCCCTCCTCTATGCTTACGCTCTTCCTCAGTCTCCTCTTCGCAGGTGAGTCTTCTTTTTCACCTATCTAAGCCTAACTCCACTTTTCTGGATCGAAGGCCATTAGCAATGCCAACAGTGACTGGGGCCGATTACACGGCAGGCCGGGATCGGGTGTCATTTTTTAAGTCAGTTTTTGCCAGCGCCACGGGTGGGAGGTAATTTAGGCGCCAACTTTAAAGCACTGTCACGCGACCAGGTGCTGCCGACTGCGTGTTGTCAATGGAGTAATGCATTTGCTGCGCCCGGTTAACTAGCTTTGCATTGAATTCGACCGGCCGGTGTCTGTGTCTGTGTGTCTATTAGGTATCGGTGTCAGAGAAATAGCAGTCTTCTTATCCTTTATTGGACGCGATTAGAGCCGTCAATTAAGCTGAGTAACTCTGCAAAAGCTGCTCTTATCGGGCTTCGAACGCCGGCTCGGCGGTTTCATTTTCGTAATGGACCTGTTTTGGATGGCTGTCCTCTATTTGGCCGTCTCTACCTGGGGTACTGCCTTCTGAATTACTTTACTGTCCTATTTTTGGTAGCTTTAACCCTAAATCTACCAAATATGGTAAGGATACCCAAGGGCCTGGAGTGTCTTTAGAATTTAGAATGTGCTACATACTTTTCACAGCGGGCTAGACGTGCATTATTTAATTCATTAACCCTTTCGGAATCACGCAAGCGTTAAGTTAGGTTAAAACTTGTTCCTTCCTTGTGGCTTACTTCCAAGTCTCATGCAAACCACATTTTTATTGATGACCTAACAGCACTTTGGCTATCCTTACAAGACAAGGTGATCAAGGTGAGAAGGTTACAGTTTCTGTATTGCAGCAGGCACCCAGGCTGTGCGTTGTTTCTGTGACAAGAGGAACTGTGAGGATGCCCTTATGTGCTCTGGACAATGGTGCCTTGTCGGCTTCAAAAGCGACGGTTAGTTGAGTTTATTTGATTAATCAAATCAACCGGCTTGCACCGTCAGTGGCATCTCGGAAGAATGTTTACGAGCCTTGGCTAGAATGCCGGACCATCATTGAGCTGATCAAGAACAGCCTCGCTCCACTGGAATTAAGTTAATCCGTCCTCGGCGCGTTGGGGCATCATTAATTACTGTCCGCGCAGACAAACGAGTTACTCACCGACAGAATAGACTGCGTAATTGCGAGGTGCAGAGACAAATGAGCACCGCGAGAAATCGAACAACATCGCTGAGTGAATGTGAGCGGTGAGGCGAAAACACACACAGCACATTACAAAGAGTGGAGAAATGTTTAAAAATAGAAATTATGCATAATCAGGGCTTTCCGCCTCCGGCTTATTTTTACTCAAGCACTAAAATTGTTCGTAAATACGCCTTGTTCCAGCTCTAGTTGAGCAGAAATACACATTTTCAGTGATTTTTTGGCCCAAAATAGCAGTTGTACCGATTTTTGAGCGCTTTTTAGTGCTGCCCCGTAATTTTGGCTTATTCCCTCAGCTGGACAAACCCCAACCCTCCTTACTTTCATGTACTGAGCTAGCATGTCTAGAAGAAACGAGAAACTAATCAAATAATAAATTAGGTCACTGATAAATGTTAAAAAGCAACAGAAAAAATGAGAGTGAACAATGAATGCGAAGAAAGTGCAAAATAAAGAAGAAGCTAACTGACCGCGCTGTTGGCCAAGGAAAATAGCGAAGTTATGAGTGAAATAAAGCTGTAGCGTGAGAAAGAGTTATCTGAAGGTGCTTTTTCAGCCAGTCAGTTTACGTTCCCAGCTACATAGAGCGTGCCAGCCGACTGGAGGCGGGTTTTTGGGCGATCCGTCAAGTTCGGTATCGCATGTTGATCTTTGGAATTTCTGCAAGAGCTTTTTGCGTGCTGGGCAATCGACAGCTCTAAACATCTGTTGTTTCAATGACCCTGCTTAGAGAGCCGGTCTGACAGGTGTGCGTGGCGGCTCGGGGCAGTGCAAAAATTTTAAACATCTCTGGTGCAGGCAGAGCGGGAGGAGAGGAGAGGAGTGGAGAGTGTGTATGCAATTGATGTTAGGGCGCGTCGTCAGGGGAGCGATCAAAGTTTAGCCGGCTCGGCCTAATCGTCTCAGGAAGGAAGTGGGCGACCATGGGGGGAAACAGGCCATTGCTTAATTGCGCTCAAAAAGTTGACGGCGCTTTTCCGGATCTCTTGACAAATTGAGCCACTGGCCGTATGCATAAAATTAGGTTTGTCCGTATAAGCGTCGAATTATGGAAACGACCGGGCCGGGAATACATATTGCATTTATACGCTATATGTATCGATTGGGAGTGGGGCTGGCGCCGATATTGGCTCCAGGCCCGCCTGGGAGTATGATCTCAAATCAGCAATTAGAGTTATGGCGCAGAGATAGCGCCAAAATTTCAATTCCTAACTGACTCTTGCCGGCCGGCCGTCAAAACTGCAAAAAACCACCCTTATGTACAACCGGACGCAAATCCGATTTTCTGACCAAGCGATAACTCTATTCGAGAGCGAATTCTAATTGAGTTTTCAGTCGGTTGGCCCGTCTAGGGACATTATTGCCAACACTTTGGCTGAAAGCAGTCACATGCCGTTGCAGCTGCAGTTAGACTAATTATCTGGGACTAACTGAGGCCAATTTTAGTGGCTCGTTTTTCACTGACGCTGCAAAATTGACTTGTCACCCGTGGGGTTCTTGTCATAAACAGCCCCGGCCATTTGTTGCTGTCATGAAAAGCAACTTGTTCTGTTCAGACGAGCAAGCAAAAACTAGTCTCGAAAAGTCGCTTGACTAGTCCACTTCAGACGCATTCTAATAGTACGATTTTTGGGCAGTTCTTTTTAGATTGTGGGTAAACAACTACAAACAAACATGCACATGATTCTTACAATCTGCGCCCAGCGCCCGTCAAACTGTATAGATTCTGTAAAAGTACTATTTTTCTACCCATATCCGTCACCTCGTCCAGCATTGTCGATTTACAAATTGTACAAAATTCTGACGCACAGATCGGTCAAAAAATGCGCCGATATAATCGGCGCCCGCCAAAGAAAAGTAGTATTTTTCAGTTCGTCTGGACCAGATGTGCGGCACGGACAACAGTCACGATTTGCTGGACTGCGCGGAGAGCTGGAATGGCTGGGTGGAAGTGTGCGCGTGTCGGGAGGACTTTTGCAACACTTTTGCCTACCTCAGGCACCAGATGGAGCGCGTGCGCGGGCGCAAGAAGAGTTTTGACTCGCTGTCGCCGACCGACGGACAAGGCAGACCGCTGAGCGAGCCGCAGCCTGACTTTGAGAACCCGCGGCCGCCCACTTATCAGAGCAATCAGCTTATCATCCTGTTGGTCATCATACCTCTGGCCGTCGGCGCCTCAGCCGTTTGTCTGGTGTTTCTCAACTATCACTGCAAAATGTGTTGACTGACCGTGGTTTGCGGGGTAGCGCCCGATTAAATCACGCACCGCCTCTAAATCACTAAACCGCGCACTTCTGTTTTTCCTCGCAGATCTGGGATATCTGCGCGGTTACCACATTTGACTACAAGTGTAAGCTGTGAGGCGTGGTAACCGCGCACATAACAAATTTGCTCTTTCCTTCCTCTATCCGTTGCGTGATCTATGAGCGATTTACCCTGCCCGACTGACGTCATAACCTGTAATTTATTCAGGTAAGAAGCGTGGAAGCGACTGGTCATTGGATGCACCGTCTAACCCAGCCCCAGGGTACCGTGTGGCGTGCGAGTGGTCTTTGTTCCGGTCCCAGTCAGTAGATGAGATTATGGTGCTGCTTCTTAGTATGAACCAATTGAATTTGGTCTATTCGTCTAAAATCAATACGTAGATTGTGTTCAGCCTCCTCTTGTGGGGGCCTTACTTACACTCGTACTCTGGGGTACAGGTTGCACACACTCACTCACACACACCTTTTTAGTTGGTTTCAGGCCAGGGCTGTTGTTTCATTTTCAGGGATGCTGAAACCAAATTTTGTTGCCACAGACGACGCAAAAGCTTATATGATCGATTTGTGCCCAAAAAGGAGTCTAATTAGTATAAAAAGCAACGTTTTTTGGTTCCACGGTCCGATAAAGCGATTTATGCCATCGATTTTGCGGGTCTTACTAAAGAGGTCCGTCTGCCTGTCTGTAAGTTTTTTCTTACAATCGTGCGTTTACTACACACCACACCACAACGTTCACTTTCACTGATTTTTGTTTGTTTCCAGTTTGTACATACTACAGTATGTGAGGTCAGATTTCTCATAGCTCGATTATGTGTATTGTACATAGCTGTATCGTTCTAGAGTTATTGGAGAAAAAGATAAAATGTAAGCGGGAAAGTATGAATAAAGTCCAATACGCAGTAGTACTGGCTTCTCTTCAAATATGCATGAGTTTGAAATTTGTAGGCACTCAATTTTCCATCAAATCTCCAAGCCATTAGCGCGCTCCGTACATGGAGACAGTCCCCCGGCGGCATTTATGTAAATATTTCTTAGTAACCGACCAACTAATTCGCCTCCATAAAACACACGCGACCCTATTTCTGCTCTTAATCATACCTACTCATCATATTTAATTGCAGTCTGCGACTGCGTCAAATATTTGGCCATAAACCGAGACTGGAATGAGTCTAACTAAATCATTAAAGCAGCCACTGTTTACTGTTTCAGACAGGTTATTTCCTGGCATGCCTTCCAATTACTATCGACCTTTTTCCACACGAGAGCCACCCTAAATGACTGTTTTTAGACTGCTGCAGAGAAATGAAAATTAAATTTATAATACCACAGGAGCATTTCTCCTATCTCGAAACGCATTCTCGAAAAAGCCAAATCGTCGGTGGGCTGGTAAGCTTCCTCAATTTCGTGCTTCAAGTTCGACCAGCCACCACTCGAGGCCACTTCCGCTTGCCAGTACTTCACCACAGCTAGAAAAGTCTTACTATACTTCTTTTCCTTGCAAATGTTAAATTGGACCCGTTCGGTTTTGCTGCGTTCTGTTCTTAGTCAACTTGAAGTCACAATCATTAGAGTAAAGCCCAAAAATGTTTTCTGCTCTCTTCTTAAATCTTGCTAGCGCGTCCGCGCGGCAGACCTTTCCGCTAAATCTACCAAATTTAGGTCTCATATCCCTTCGAAACAGACAAAGCGAGCGCGAACGAGCGAGCTATATGCATCTAGGAAAAGAGGCGTACTGTACGGTACGTATGTCCGCAGTATTGTACCCAGGAGTAGGACGGGGTGTAGGTAGTAGAGCCTTGGTTAGACCAACCAGAGCGAGAAAATTTTGAAAAATTAGCCTTCAAAATGGCATGCTGAGCTGAGTGTAAAATTTACAAAGTTTAACAGTTTCATCACATAATCTACAAGGTTTATTAATAATTTTTCTTCCTACACCGCGGAAAAGGAGTGTGCACTCCACTGGGTGTACGCCACCTACTGTACGTATGTTCGCGTGTTTCTGTTCTTTATGCATATGTGTTCCACTATTTGAATTTCAGGCGAACACAAGTCAATTTACATATCTATACAGTAGGCGAGGCGAGCAAATTTTTAGTTTCGTTTAGTTTTTCGCTAAGTTGAACTTGAATTTACACCGGGCCGGATGGATAGCGGTTTTACATCAATACTGAAACTAGAAAATGCTACAAGTGCCTACAAACTAGAAATATGTACACGCATAACATACATATATTGCCTTTTGAAAAGGTACGCACACGACGGTTACATAGCTACCGCATGCTTATTGAGAGCCCGCAAATATGTGCAGTAAGCAGAGGAAGAAAGATACCGTCTCTTCCAACCAATTTTCCCACTTTCGGGAAGACACAAACAGCATCCTCCGTGTAGAAAGTGTCGGCCAATTCGGTCAGTTTTTCTTCCTTCCACAGCGCATCCACTTTCTCAGCTATTGCCTCCAACTCTTCTTTAATGCCTAAAACGGCCAGCAAACTAAATAGCTAAAAAGAAAATAACAGGTTTGGTCTGCATGCGGAGGCGGGTGAACTATGCATATTCTTTAGAAAAAATTTTAAACCGGATGCCCGTTTTTGAAGCAAAGCAACAACCGGTCGGCACTGTGTACACACGCAAGTTTGCATTATGTCCTAGATTTTAACAGCAACAGTGAAAGAAGCGATTTTTTAAGCAGAAACTTTAGGTGAAATGCATGGGGAACGAAAAATAAACTTCAGTCGCGTCTTGGCCCCCGTGTGTCACGGCGGGCCCGGCACCCGTGGAAGCGGTGTGTTTATGGGTTCGAAACCTGGCGAGGCGATGGGAGGTAGTGTAGTCGACACAAATCCCAAGCCAGGATGTCAAAAGTCAGCAATGGCAATGGGGACCAAACCTTAGCTGTCTTGCACACACCGACAGCAAAAGGGTGGGTTGTTGTTAAGGAGGCTGCCGGACCTTCTGTCTCTTCCTGCTCTATAGCAGTTGGCTATTCCTAGTCCGAAAGGACAAAACGTTACAACTTCAATGAGAACGCAAAATTGTTGCCGACAATGCGTGGAAAGTAAGCGCTGGTACGCAAAAATAGCTAAACCGCTTACCCATGTTGTAACGTTTGAGAAAGAACGAAGATACACAGTCGTTCCTCTACAGAGCAAACAGACCTATAGAAAACCGAAGCTATTCGCAATTTCAGATGCCTGGTAATGACAGACTGCTCGAAACTCTCACTCAACTGACAATTGAAAGGCTGAGTGAGTGTAGGCCACGTGTCAAAACTTGTTCTCGAATATTTTTGGTCAAAAACCACGGCAAAAAAATTTACTGCACCAGTGCCATAAGAACAACTCAAAGAACGAGCCAGTACAGGTCACGGTATTTACAGTATCACCCCAAAGTACTCGAGATTATTCGTATGCACAACGTAACCCAAACACGTACATTCTTTTCTTGGCAATCTACCAGCTTTCTCTCATGTTAGCGAATGGAGCGTAGATTTTGAAAAATGTATTCAACGCTCCAATCGCACTACAAACGTACAATTGGAGGTGTTAAAAAAGAAATCACACCATAGTGATAGTAACATTGATGCCAAGATTTCCATTCTCGGCGAATAATTGTGCAATTGAGGTGTCGAAGGCCAGGCAGTCTGATTGGGTGATAGCCTGAGCCACGCCCTCGTGAATGCTGCGGGGCGTGGCCTCCCAACACAGCCGCCGCCTGTGAGTGGACAACTCTAATCTGAAACGGAGACACGCCTACCTACCGACTGTCTTGAACGTATGTAGAGATGTTAACACTGACACGGGAAGCGGAAGGAGACATGCATGTAACAGGTCATCCGCTGATGAGGACGAGGTTGGGGTCTAGCGCCGGCCGGGCTCCGAGCCCAAATGCTAAGGGAAGGGGCTGGGTACTAAAAACGTTCAAATAATCGAAATTTTGCTCTCAAATACAGCTAAAAGTATTGTTTTATAGGCGATCTTAGCGTTTAGTGTCCGAAATTCTAAAAAATTGTAAAAATTTGCTGAAAAAATTACTTGCCAGAAAAATCGGAGGGGGAATCGTCTCGGGGGCGGCCTAAGGGGCGCGTAGGGGCATACCCCGGTTATGCGTATGAAAAAGGGGGTTGACGGGGTTTGTCACTCAAGCTGTGAAATACCATTCAAACGGACACTACTCACCTCAGCAAATTTGTTAGTACAATGCAAATATTAGCAACTAGGTGTAAAGCCTGTACAGGCTAAGCTAGGTTTCGCTGCCGAGGGAAGCGGCGTGCATTTCGCTTATGCATGACGCGTCGATTATCCGATTTAGATACAGTGACACTATACCTCACTTATTTGGAACCGAGGGCTTCTATTCAGCACTGTGATCAGGTTTTAGGCTTCTTCGTAGGTTCGGGAGCAATAAAGCTTAGGATGAAATTAGATTTACATTTAGATTCAATCTTAGTCTTAAGTTAATATTGTAAGTTTCCGCTAATGGAGGTAGTGTCTCACAATTGTCGAATGTTTTCTCAGAAAATCTGCAAATTCCTACCGTAGTATCTCATGTTTTCGTGTTGAAAACCCTAAGACTATGTCAAGTACGGTAGCTAGAAACAAACGGGTCTAAGAAAATCGAAAAATTTTGCACAAAACAGAAGCCGAGTGGATTCTGAATGCCTATACCTCTACATGACAGAGCGCTTTCAAACAAAACAGACTGTCAGTACCTGTACATAAAATTCTCAGCTTGCTTCCGACTGCCAATAAGTTGAACGACCGCATAGAACATCTGATGAGCGTCGTACTTCTCCTAAAACACGCACTCTGTGCTGAGACAGACAGACAGACAGACAGACAGACAGACAGACAGACAGACAGACAGACAGACAGACAGACATAAAGACAGCATACATATGCATGGGGGGTGCCCAGGGGGGTCAGGGGGGGGGACGAAAATAAAATCTTCCAAACGTTGCTATAGGCTGCTAGAATGCCTCCAGATGCGTTTTTAAGCCACAGAAATCAATTTTGGCAACTACGCACCAAACCCGAAATTTTTTCAAATTTTCCTGAAAATTTTCTATTTTTTGGCAACGTTTCTGTCAGAAAAGTGGTTTTTTGAAAATTTTTTTGTCGAGAATTTAATTTTTTCTGCAAATTTATGAATTTCAACCGAAATTTTCGTATTTTTAGCCGAAATTTATGGCAAAAATTTAAATTTCCCGCCAAAATTTGAATTTGCCGCCGAAAATTTGCATCTATATCCAGGCAACTACGCACGGAGACCTGGCCGTCCCCTCCTGAGCCGCCGACCGTGCACATGTATGAAAGACAGACAGACAGACATAAAGACAGACAGACAGACAGACAGACAGACAGACAGACAGACAGACATAAAGACAGACAGACATACATTGTAAAGACAGACATAAAGACAGACAGACAGAGACAGACAGACAGACAGACAGACAGACAGACAGACAGACAGACAGACAGACAGAGACAGACAGACAGAGACAGACAGACAGACAGAGACAGACAGACAGACAGAGACAGACAGACAGACACAGACAGACAGACAGACAGACAGACAGACAGAGACAGACAGACATACAGACAGACAGACAGACAGACAGACAGACAGACAGACATACAGACAGACAGACAGACAGACAGAGACAGACAGACAGAGACAGACAGACAGACAGAGACAGACAGACAGAGACAGACAGACAGAGACAGACAGACAGACAGACAGACAGACAGACAGACAGACAGACAGACAGACAGACAGACAGACAGACAGACATAAAGACAGACAGGCAGACCTGTTTCTCTAGAACGAGCATGAAGTGAAAGCCGAAACAACTTTGCATCATCACCCAGTCGACAGCACCCGGCAAGTTAATATCTGTGGCCAGAAATACTATGTCCTCTCCTGCAAAACACTTGTATACCTGACACGTCCATCACTTGCACAACTGGCTGAGAAATCCTATTTCAGTGCGCAGTACAGAAATGACCAAAAATTAGATTTTTTATTTTAAATAAAAAGAAAGAAAGCTAAACTACTGATTTGCGCGTGCAGCTTAGGAAGACATTATCGCACAAGCTCTGCTGCTAACTTATGATTGTAAGTTAGCCATGTAACAGGGGGGGTCTGGGGGTCTGCCCCCCACCCGACTTAGGCCAGACCCCCCCGAGACGATTTCACCGACCCCCCCCGTCAGATTTTTCTGGCAAGTAAATTTTTGCAATTTTTTACACTTTCACACACAAAAATTGCCAAAATCGCCTGCAAAACAGCACTTTTTAGCTGTATTTCAGCCCAAATTAGCGATTTTTGGCAATTTTTAGCCAAAAAATTGCGATTTTTCTCGATTTTTGAGCGTTTATTAGTGCCCACCCCCTCCCCCTAAATTTTGGCTCAGACCCCCCCCCCCCCGGCCGGCGCCAGACCCCCCAACCCCCCCTCCCCCCATCGGCGGATGACCTGTTACATGCATGAAGTTAGCTATCCCTATATTTCTAAAAACATCTAAATCGTAGACTCAATTTTTTACTCCATAAGGTTGCAAATTCTGAAATCAACTGCCAAGATGTAGTTGTAAATGCTAAGACTTTGGACAAATTTACGGCCTTGGTAAAAAAAACAGCATTTGCAGCAGCATTTGTTATTTAGTTAGCCTACGTAATTATGTCAAATATGGCAACCCGTGACTTGTCGCTCCGACGACTTTGTGTTACTCGGGCGATAAACTTCTTTGAACTTTGATCTAACTTTTAGTTGATTGGCGCAGAAAGGACGTACTGAAGCTAATTATGGATAGAAGCTTGAAGATTTCAAATCAGTACTAAAAATACATGTAACACGTCATCCGCCCACTGTGGAGAGGTAGGGGGATCTGGCGCCGGCCGGGGGGTATCAGCCAAAATTTTGGGAGGGGTTGGGCGCTAAATTTTTCGGCTAAAAATCGTCAAAAAACGCTAATTTGGGCTGAAATACACCTAAAAAGTGCTTTTCTACAGGCGATTTTGGCAATTTTTTCATTCTGAAATTGCAAAAATCGCAAGCTCAAAAAATTACTTGCTAGAAAAATCGGAGGGGAGGGGGTCCCCATCCGGGGCGATCTGACCTAAGTCGAGTGGGGGCAGACCCCGACCTCCCGTTACATGAATGGTACCAGGGCACAAAATCCAGGAAAACAACACACCAATACCAGTTCGCACTCTACGTACTTGTGTGTCATACGTAATGATACTGATAATTAGGGTTCCGACGATATATCGATATCGATATCGAAAAGTCGATATATCGACCCTTTTTCCAATATCGATATCGATATCGCGATATTTCGCATCGATATTTTCGATATTTTTTTGGGTTGAAAGTAGGGTAAAAACAAAACTGACACCAAGTTCATCTCTCTGGAACTGTAAAAAAACAGTTTTTCCTGGACAACTCAGAAACCGATGGTAGTCAAAACCTAAAAGTGGCATGATAGCTCTCAGAAACATCAATTTCTCGGCATTCTCAGCTTTCTGACAGCAACACTTAGTTCTTAAATGCCTGCAGCAACACTGAAGAGCTGCTCACTCCGCACACTTGTCACGTCTTGGCCACGGGTAGTTTACGCTATCCGGTGTGTCACGGCGGCCCCGGCATCCGTGAGAGCGGTTGTTTGTGGGTTCGAAACTGGTCAAAGCGACTGGAAGTATTCGCCGTAAAGCCAAACCCGGACCGCCACAAGCCGGTGATGGCCAGTAGGTAAATGGGAACCGAACCGGCGCTGCCGTTGAACCTAATGGCAGCAAAGGGGGAGGGTTGTTTGTAGGCAGGGCTACCCCATTGAAGGGCTCTGAAGAGAGCGAGGGGTGCCCTGAGCTGTCCGAAAGGTCAGTGGAACTCAAAAACAAACAACAACACTTAAAGCAGGAGCAGGAGGGCAGAAGCAGACATGGGCTAGCATTTCGGCTGAGGGGTTGCTTTCAAATCCTTGAAGGGGTACCGCCGGGTGGTCGAAAGGATGGTAAGCAAAAAAGTCTGATTTTTTAACTAAAGTCGAGATTTTTTGGTTTATTTGTCACTAAAATAAGTTAAAATACGCTATTCTGTCTGAGCTCTTTATGCCTAATGTGGGTGGAGCATAGGCCTGAGGGGATCAACCTTTTACTGAAGGGCTTCAGAAGGACCACTACCTTTTCTGCCATTCTCTGCTTAATTGATATCAGATCGCTGATTGCATCAGTGCTTGACTGATAAGCAGCGAGAGCAGTTTGCTCTCTCAAATTTTCAGATTTTCTTGCATAACTATAAATATCGATATCGATATCGATCGATATTGAGCTGAAAATATCGATATCGAATATCGACGAATTTTTATATCGTCGGAACACTACTGATAATTAAAACGCGAACTGGTATTTGGGTACGGAGGTGTTTTCCAGAAATGTATTGGGCTTTTGTGCCCTAATCCCCAATACTGATTTGGATCTAGAGTGCGAACAATGCCTGAAAAACCCTTTGCCGAAATTCCAATATATGACATCCCAATAGTAGTATTAGTACAGCAGTAATTTTCTCAATTTTTACATCTGAATAATAGAAAAAATATAATGTAATTTTTGCCAATCTAATTAATACAGGCAGGGTATGTTCGTTCTCTAAAATAAGACTTTGGCCCAGCTGTGCAAAAATTGGGTTTTGGGGCGTCAGCTACTGGGATTGGGTATTAGGTTTTGCTGGTATTCTTAGCTCTCTCGCTAGCAATAACTAATCCAAGACAATAAAACAGTCAGGCACTTAACGGTACCCCACGTTCGGGGCCGGTGGTGGTACCGGTACCGTATGTATATGTATGGTGCCACTAGCCTCGGTACCGGAAACATATGGTATCGATACCATAAACGGCGTTAAGTGTCAGACTGTAAAAGAGCACTGGAACTAAATTGGAAAATTAGGCAGTCCCCAGTAGTAGGATTAGATTACTCATCTACATGACAACAGGCTACCGAGCAACGATGACAATAGATAGTAATCGAGGGACACGGCCAGGGCAATCTGAGTGTGTCATCATAGGACGACCCAAAATCGGGCGGAGCGGAAAACAAATCACCTTGTAGGGTGGTGATGCTCTTGTGCACTTTCATCAAATGGGGCATCACAGCTTCCAGACTACCTTGCCACTTACACGACGCGCCCGGACACGGACAACAGTACGGCCTGCAACTCACACCTCTTACTCTTACTCTCCAATTCACCTTTCTCCGCTCTATACGAACAATTTCAGAGTCGGCTTTAGCCCCTCCCTGTTACCCATCACTGAATTATAACAGTCAGTCAGGCATGTACGGATGTTAGAGGGTAACAGTTGAATCTAGCGTTGTCAGACATTTTAAAAAAGCCTTTTTTATTTAATTCACAATATGGAAATTTTGTGGAGAAATGGCTGAATTTAGCCTCAGATATACATTATCAGTGCAGTTCTATCAATTTCATGCCTATTCTAAGCCTAAAAATAGGTTTTGAAGGGCAGCAGCCACTCTGTGAGCAATGCTGCAGGTAGAATGTCGACAATCAGACTGTAGCACCATCTTTGAACCAAAGTATCAGCTTTTGCATTTAAAGTTGCTTCTGATGCATCCTTGCATATCCTACAAGCTACATTTCGTGCAAGGAAAAAGTTAAAAAAAATTTCGAAACCAAAAATTTTCATAAAAAACAGCTTCGGCGGAAGATGTTGCACGGCGTTTGGCTGCTGCGTTCATGCTTTTAACGTGTCGGCGACCGACATTTTCCGACACAAGTATAAAAGAATACGCGTTAAGCCTTTAAATTATGGTAGGACGGTCTGTGCTTTAGAGCCTCTAATAACTGGCCCCTAATTCTCTAAAACAAATCGGGTGTATAATTGGGCAGTGTTGTGTAAGAAGCAACGTACGCATGCGGCTTAGCACTTGACAGGGTAGGACAGCCTAATTTTAGCAGTCCTCAATTATAGACTTATAGTGTAGTGACGCAAAAATCGATAGGCAAAATAATAGGGCGGCCCGCTAAAGCGTCCCTCACCGCCTGCTGCAATAAAATCAGAGCGCAGCTGATTCCAATAAAAATATTCTATAACTAACCCAGACCCACCTGAATTCGCAGATTTCCTCGTGTTCCACTTTGTCTGCGTGTCCGAAACTGAGCGGACAGCCCATCTGCGAAAATTTGCACGGAAACATCACCGTATTTGCTATCTTTTCAAGGACCAGATTTCTCACACTCGCTGAAATGCAATCTTTAATGCCTTTTCCTGCCATTTTTAATTGCAAGTATGTGTAAATCGGCATCAGAAACTGAGATAAAACATCAGAAATTAGGTTCAGATGTCCCTATCTATGCTTGCATCATTTGCCGCCTTTGGTAGAGAGAAAACTTACGGACAGGGCCTCTGCAGGTGGGGCAACAAGTCAGTTTCGGTCTGCAATTTCCACAAACCAAATGACCGCTCTGACACTGCAGGTACGGTGGCATCATGTACTCTAAAATTAACACTTTATGCAGTTTAGACAGGAAACCTATCTTCAACCAATTTGCATTTACTATAATACCATAGCTAGGTCTGCTTTTCAAATGAGAGCCTCTTATATTGAGCTATTCGATGTATACGCACGGTTTACACCCAGTTCCGACTTTCCCCCAATTCCGTCCGATGTCCCCAGTTCCGACTTTCTTATAAGATAACGTAAAATGTAGATGTAGCTCTAGCAGCAGGTAAGGATAATCGTACGTAGTTCAGTCAGGCCCTTAACGCCGTTTGTGGTACGGGTACCTAGGCTAGTGGCGCCATATGGTACCCACACGATCGGGGACTGTGGTGGTAACATAAAGCTACCTTCGCATTGATACTGGTACGACGGTACCACTCTGTTCAGATTTCGTACCTTATGGTACCACTACAGTCCCCGAACGTGGTGGTACCATGTCGATACCATAAACGGCGTAATTGCCAGAATGTTGTTGACCTGACTCCATAACAAGTTTTGCAACACAAAATTAGCAAAAAAACTGTCGCTTATCAGTAGGTCTATGGTGCAACTGACACCATCTTTGCGCCAGCTGAGTCGGTTTGCGCTTTATACTTCTGTTTCCAACCGTTAATATGGCGCTCAACCGGGTCGAAGGTGTGGCGACATTCAAATCATCCAAGGGCAAACACGCCGTTGCATTTGCTGGATATGTGTATCGTGAAGACGGAAATGCTAAATGCGAATGACTGCTGCCATCGAAAGAGGTGGTCAGCTCGTAGCCTGCCTTCCCGATCTAGCTGTCTGTGTGTGGTTAAGAGTCTACATGCAAAACCAAAGCCTATGACTGAAGCCTAAGGTGGAACCTACTACAGTCAGGCACTTTACGCCGTTTATGGTAGTGGCACCATATGGTGCCGTGCCAGTACCAGAAACGGCGTAAAGTGCCTGACTGTACTAGCCGAAGCCCGAGTTTAAGCCCAAGCTTAGTCTCATCACGCATATCTGTAAGTAATTCTAAGCCGGTTCTATTTGAAAAGAACCGAACTCGGAAGACAGAACTGGGAACACGGCTGACAAATCACCATTTTTAGGCGGACACCAACCTTTTTATTCGCCTATTCTTTTAAACAGATTTTCGTTCACCTCACTCAGGACACTCCGAGAGACAATGAACGACGCTTACACCTGAAAAACTCTAGCGCCATGCGTGGCGAACATCCACAACAAAAGAAAGAGGCTTCAAATTAGTAGTTTGTGTTTGTCGGTGCTGGCTGTTTAAAATGCACTAGGGTGATTTCAAAAGCATTTTTTCTCAGTGCGGGCACAAGCTACTTTAAATCTGTTTAGATAGTTTCTTTGTATTCTTTTTTCAAGTCTACCAAAACGGAGTAGCCAAGTCTGGAGGAGGAAAGAAGAAAGGAGGCGGTGCTGGGGTCAGATAAATGACGTATCTGCCCAACCGCCCCCACTTTCTGTGGCTGTTGTGCGAGAGAAAAAAGCAGACACAAGACAGCACCAGAAGCCGGTGAGAGTGAGTGAGAACCGGTTTTTTGGCCGCACAATTCGGTCATGCGATCCAAATTCGTCAGAGCCCTTTTGACCGCTTAGTCAGTCACCTACCTAGACAGACGGGACACTCGAACGCCTGCAGCACCTCCTGATTGGCGCCGTTGCCAGCCGCGCTCGTTCCTTGAGCTGCTAAGGTCGGCGCTACTGCTGAGGTGGCACTCGGACTCTGCACATTCGGCGCTAAACACACACACACTTCTTGCCTTCTGCCAGTCCGATGGCACTGGCACTTGATCACGCCGCACTACATCGTCATTTAGATTTTTCCCAACTGGCAATCCATTAAATCTGAACGACGATGTAGAGCGGCGTGATAAAGTGCCAGTGCCGTTGGACTGGCAGAGGCATAAATCTGCTTTACGTTGGTAGGGGTGTAGACATAGGCAAAGGGGGCCGACCCCCTTCAGTCTCTGACCTACCCCTCACCTAAGAAAATTTTAGGAAGTATTGTGTACAGAAAATTATAATGAAAGTATAGCAAACAGTACCTTATTCTAACCTATTTTAGCGAAAAAAAGCAGAAAACCCTGATTTTATTAAAAAATCGGACATTTTGGCTTACCATCCCCTCAACCCCCATCAGTCTCCGCTGCCCCCTTGGGATTTGAACACCCCGCCGGCCAAACCTCCGGCCCCCCTCAGAAAATGTTGACCACCTTTTCCGGCACAACAGAAAATTTCGGTCAAAACCCCATCGGCGGCCCATACCCCCTTGGCCGGCCATAAACCAAAATTTTTGCGACCTATTTTTGGGAAAGCAAATTTAAACGCTCCAATCCTCACCACCCTCCGAAAAACCATACAATCCCTCCGGATTTTCCCGGCCCATGTATGAGTGGAAACACCAAATTCGGTTTCCAAAGGTTTTTCAGGCGGATTTTTAGCTAAAACTAGTGATTTCTGAGCCAGTTTATTAGAACTGGAAGCGCTACTAGAACTTGTATTTTTGGGGTCGAGTCCCTAGACTGTCCGGAGTGTTCGCCTTTCTAATTGGTACGTAACCTCCCAAACCCTGGGGAAGGGTATGGCCGGCGGAGGGGGCGTTGGCCGGTGAAGGTCACCCAGGCCTCTGGGTCTGGGAGCTCACTAATAAATAAAAATCCCCGGTCCATGTATGATTAAAAGGCATTTTGAGTTTGCTAATTATTGCCAATACTTTCATTTTCAGGCATGTTGGGGTAGGGGTGAGGCACCCCACAAAAACACGCATAAATTTGCTTCTAAAAATCATTCAAATTCTCTTTAGGAAATATAATCTCCTTTTCTGCCAGTGTTTATTTTAGTCCAGTCCAGTCATACAGTTAGTTAACCTGCGCAAGGTTAAAATTGGACGCAAATTAGAGCGCATTACGAAGGAGAGTTAGACAAAAAGTGAACCGACTCAAGGCCGTCAGGATAAATCAATTAAAATCATCTGTTCCTTTAGGCAATCCTTACAAAATAGGTTTACGTCTATTATTTATCATTAGTAACGAAGAAAAAGTAAAAGTTTAGCCACGAGAAAGGACAGTAAGAAAAGGTAAAAAAAGAAAAGCACGTACTGGCAGGAGTGGAATGTCCCTGAACTCTAGCTGTTGTTTTGGCTGTTGAAGGAGCAACTTGCATCGGGACTGGAGGGGTGCCGTTGTTCGAACCACTCATGCTGATTTTTACTCTGCAACCCAATCTAATCACACAGATTAATGGTAGGCAAGACATTAATCAAAATGCACGCCAGTTTGCGATATTGCAGCATACTCAGGATAGCGGACAAAGAATCATGGAAGCAGTAGATTTGTTCTAAACGAAGACAATGCACAGCAACCGCACTACCAACAGAAGAGGAGTGTGATGCAACCTGGCCGAATCCAGTTTTACTACAGCCTAGTTTAACCACTCTCTCACACTACAATGTCTACCGCATAGTTCTGTTCTGCTATTCAACGCTGTGATAACTAAACAACACAACCATATGCAACTAACTAACATCACCAATTCAATCTCTAAGCCTATTCAAAATTGGCCCAACAATTGAGTTCCAATCATACATGGGCATACATGTACTAGGGGGGTTGACCCCCTAGTTGGAACGACCAACCCCCTCACCCTCCCGAGACAGGTTAAGGTACCCCGACCGAAAAATACAAGTACTAGTAGTGGTTCCCAGTGCTAACAAACTGGCTCAGAAATCACTAATTTTTCGCCTAAAAATCGCTTGGAAAGCCTTTGGGAACCGAATTTGGCGCTTCCACTGCTGATATTTATGAGAAGCGGTCTGTAGGGTTTCCCAACCCCTAAGTTGGGTTCGATCCCACCCTCCCATCAAAATCGCCACGACTCCCAAAATTTTCAAATTCAAATTTTATCTAAAGGGTAAACCTGCTACTTTGAACGATTCGCGTTTTTTTTAAATTACAAGCTTATGGATTCAGGTGTTTAGGTAAGCTAGTTAGGATAAAAATTTATAATGCAAAACTTGAATCTTCAAAGTTATGTCAGATAGAATGTTGTACGCTCAACCAAATATGAGATACCAACCAAGCGTTTTTAAAAACACATGGAACACCGTGTTTAGAATTCATTCAGTCAGACAAGACAGGCCAAGGGAAAATACATGTAATACGTCCGGGCCAGCCTGGGGGAGGGGGTAAGGAGCATACATGTAACAGGGGGGTCTGCCCCCACCCGACTTAGGCCAGACCCCCCCCGAGACGATTTCGCCGACCCTCCCCTCCCATTTTTCTGGCAAGTAAATTTTTAAGCAAATTTTTGCAATTTTTAGAATTTCAGACACAAAAGTTGCCAAAATCGCCTGCAAAACAGCACTTTTTAGCTGTATTTCAGCCCAAATTAGCGATTTTTGCGGAATTTTAGCCGAAAATTGCGATTTTTTCGATTTTTGAGCGTTTTTTAGTGCCCTACCCCCTCCCAAAACTTTGGCTCAGACCCCCCCGGCCGGCGCCAGACCCCCCAACCCCCATCGGCGGATGACCTGTTACATGTATGGTAAGGGGGGCTCCGTCAGGAGGGGGTTCAGGGCGGTTTCGCTCAGGAAAGGGGGTAGAAAATTTCAAAAAGCTCAATAACGATTGAAAATGGGTTTTAGCACGTTTTATAGGCAAAAAATCGCTATTTTAAGCTGTAAAATAGCGTTTTTCAGCTAAAAACAAACAAAATACAACAGAAAAGGTCTCTAAAACACCGATTTGCCTTAAATGATAGCAGCGAAACACTAAATTCAGTTACAAAACGTCTTCTAATTGAATTTTAAGCTTGAATCAGTGGTTTCTAAGCTAGTTTGTTAGACTGGAGAGTGGAGTGGCTACTAATATTTTGTATGTTGGGCCGAGAAAGTAAGGTGTTCCAAATTTTTTCCTCGGGGTGTAGGGTAGGGAGGGGCGAGGGGGTTGGCGTTTCCAGCTGAGTGGTGACCCCCTAACCACAGAAGCCGAGAATACGCAGAGAAGACAACAAGGAAATCAGATTTATAAGGGTGTTCAAAGTAGTCCTTCTCTTCTTCACAGCACAGAAAAAGTTCGGCATGAAATATCTAAGGCGATAAGCACCATTGGAAAGAGAAAGGTAAGGGCAGCACGCACAACAGTATACAACTTGACTACTTTGGGGCATTGGAACCTAAAGTTTTCGGTCGTCAAGAAAATGATATTTTCAAGCAACATAGCACTGGCAAACAGCAACAGGCAAAACTGACGGCAAAACTGACTTTTAGGGGTCGTTAATGAGGGCGTATATCTCAGGATCTAAGCAAAGCAGAGCACATTAATGAAAAATTCAGCAATCTTTTAAGAATTCATTTATCTTTCATTTAAAAAAGGATTCATTCAAATCCGTTGAGATTTGCTGTTGCTACAGCGGTGGCAAAAGTGACTTTTAGGGCTCCCTAACAAAAATTTCCATTTTTGTCTGCCGTATTCAGTTGACTCCTGAGCCTAAGCCTAAGCAAGAAAGTGATTAATTAATATTGGTTAGATATAATGGAGGCACCCCTAAAAAAGTCAGTTAAGCACAGCAACACATCTCTCACTATTTGGTAGGGTCGTGTTGCCTGGAGTCTTTGGCGATAAACTAGCGCAACCATAGACTAACAAGCGAACCGAAGGCGCCATGCGGCGCAAAACTCTCGCCTGTTCGAAGTTGCCCTTTGTTCAAAGTTACCCTCCGATTTTAGGCCTACACATGTGCCTAAACACAAAACAACGGCGACTACTAAACTTCGCAACATCGCAACCAGTCGCAACTTCGCAACCAGTCGCACCCGTTCGCTTCCGCCGGGCGCCAACTCTAGAACGTCGATGCGAAGAAAACAGAAGGAGCAAGAAAAAATCTTCCGACTTCTTTTTTGTTTTTCCTGTGCCTGGCTCTTGCTGGAAGGGCTGCTATGGCGTGATGTAAAGGATGCCTACTTTACTCTTTGTGTCTTTGCATTCAATGAAAGATGAGGCGGTCACATCAACAAGAAGGGCAGCCTGTTTCTCCACCACCACAGTTTAAGCAAACGACGCTTGACACCAGCTTTGCATTGCTGCAGTCGAAGGTACAAACACTAGTACAATATCTACTATAAAATTTGTTTTGCTTTTTGAATAAACAAGTGTAGTAAGCCTTTTAAGAACGCCAAGACTATGCACCCTGTTTTCCCAAAAACTAGAAGAACCCCTAGATTAGATACGCATCAGTATTATAGGGTACATACCACCAGAACCAGAGGCCCTGTTTCACAAAACTAAAACTGGTAACGGGCGCGATCTAGCTGCGTGTAAGAGTTGGTGATGATCCCGTAATTAATAGAAAAATCCTCTGCAATGAGGCTCCCAATCCTCGGGCCTTTGCGTAAATTGTTAAAAGCAACTACGTACGTAACTGAGTGACCAATTTCCGACTTACAGTAGATACAACTCAGCCCATGTTATTCGCTGATGGTCGGCATCTCACGACCATGAGCATCCCATTGAATTCAAGACAAAAGTAGTCTTCGCTTTCGCCTATGGTTTACGATCGCATCGTATCAAGAATAGAGAAAGTGTTTCTATGTGCACAATCACAATCCAAAGATTTTTGTTGCGGTAATTGTGGTCGTACTGCATGTTTGATCGGTGGCAGCCTGGTAACAGTGTTGCCGATCCAAAAATTGTTATTTTTTGTAAAAAAAAACCGAACGGTTAATTGTCGCACCAAAATTGTATTCTTGCCTAAAAGCGAAAATTGCAGCCCAAAAATTATTCAGTTTCAGTTGATTGTTGCAATTTTTACCAAAATGTTATGGTTAAAACACTGCAAGTCTTCGTCCTGGCTCTCTGTAGCATTGAATAGATTTTCATTTAATGTCCATGTCCTTCGTCCGCTCCGCCCCTCAGTGTCCATCAAACAGTGTCCCCTCTACTAGAACATTGCTGTTTCATAATGCTGTTTCGTAACGTAATCTGATTTCTGATTCATTTGCGCAATTTCATCATCAAATGAATCTTCGCATCGACGTTCTAGAGTTGGCGCCCGGCGGATGCGAACGGGTGCGAATGGTTGCGAAGTTGCGACTGGTTGCGATGTTGCGAAGTTTAGTAGTCGCCCAAAACAACTGACTACCAAAACTTCACAGTGCTCGCTTCTCTCGCTCTCCCTCGTCTCCGTCTCCTCCTCCACCACTCACGTCACTCACTAAAACCGAAAGAAAAGGCCATTACCGGGCGGACATAAATCGCCTACCAAAAATTCGGGGCAGTTAGTAGTTTACGCACCGTACGCACCGTTCGCACCGTTACGCACCGTACGCACCGTTACGCACCGTTCGCATCAGCAGCGACCCCAATTGGGCGCTGATCTTTCGGAGTGTTGAATTTGCTTAGATCGATCGAGAACCGTTCTGTTTCAGCTTGCATTAACAAACTACGCGTTTTGGTGGAAAAGTAGCTGGAAAATTAGCTTTGTATTAAAAAGCTTTGTTTAGAAGGCTGCCGGATCTTCTGTCCCTTCCTGCTCTATAGCAGTTGGCTACTCCTAGTCCGAAAGGACAAAAAGTTACACAACAAAATAACAATTCGACAGGACATAGAATGCAGCGGAACCACTGGCAGCATCACCAATACCGACTTTGTCCTTGGTCTCAGCTGTGAAGTAAAAACATTTGGATTGTTAGTTTAATGGTTGCCCCATCAGCATCAGCGAAACCCATCAGGTCCAATTTTTCGGCCAATCATTTCCCATTTTGGTACTATGTCAATCAGAAAAGGTGCCGAGATGAGACGTTTCTGCCTGACGAAATTGAGACGTTTAGCGATGGGTGTAAAGTATCGCTGTTTTTTGATATTGTACCCCGATTTTTGAAACAACCAATCACCTTTCCTTTCCCAGAGACGATCCTATACAGCTGTACGTACATACTGGTACATACATAAATTCGCTTTTCCAATGCTTTAGATACAGCAGCTTTGAAAGCATTTTTATACGTACGTACTGTAGATTCTCGGGAAGAGTATCAGAAGAAAACTATGCAACAAAAGCACTGCACTACAGTAACTTTGCGGATATGCACCACAGCTAACAGAACGAAGCTAATATAATGCAAGCATAACAGAAAAAGCAACTGCACTAAATGACCAGAAAGCTGCTCTACTAACTAACACCGAATCTTTGGGGGCGTGCAAAAATTACGTAATGTCATGAGGGGTTGGGAGGTTCGCCAAATGACTACTAATCATTACGGTGGGGGAGGGGGTTGCGACTTCATTACATAATTTTTTCTAAAGTGCAGAAAACACAGAAGTGGCCATAAATTTAATTGTTTTAACGTACATGTCGTTTCGATTTGAAGCCATTGGTTTCACTTAGATGAACGTTTAGATTAGAGAAGGTAGCTACCGTTTAAGTAAGGGCTTTCCAATTTTTCAATGCTAACTGGCAACAGTGACCTTTGACATCATATTAAGAGTTTATAAGGGTATAGCACTTATCGACTCGATGTTTTACAGGATTCGTGCGGCTTTTTTCAGAGCAAAATTCCCTGACCAAAGTCAAATTTCCCTGACCAATCAGAGTGAGAACATTCTAACAAGGGTGAGAAGTTTTTAGAAATTGGCTCTGGAAAACGAATTTAAACGGTATTCTGAAGGGAAAATTTCAAGTTGTGGTTGCTGTGGAAAGTCAAAAGTCCCATTTTCAAAAGGGTGGTGTGTAAAGCACTGACAGGGCCCTTTGGGCGAGACATGATTCTACTGCTATCAAATTTTTTCCTGACCGGACACCAAATTCCCTGAATTTTCCCTGATTTCGTAAATTTTTTATAATTATTTTCCATGACTCGCTGACTTTTCAGGTTCCGCACGAACTCTGGTTTATAACTATCGATTATCAGTCAAGTGATAAGGCAGCAGCCGTAAAATCCATGATAAAGCACTTTGGTTTCATTGACTCGACTCTTTTCCCCTCCATTTGGTGCTGCTCTTGGTCATGGTGGTGACAATTTCCGTTTCTGTTCTGCACATTCTGTTTTTTTACTGATGCGTTCTCGTTGAAGGATTCAATACACCCTGCTACTTTTCCACCAAAACGCGTAATTTGTTAATACAAGCTGAAATAGAACGGTTCTCTGATCGATCTAAGCAAATTCACCACTCCGAAAGATCGGCGCCCATTTGGGGTCGCTGCTGATGCGAACGGTGCGTAACGGTGCGTACGGTGCGTAACGGTGCGAACGGTGCGTACGGTGCGTAAACTACTAACTGCCAAAATTCGGAAATTTGGAAAGCTGCAAAAATGTGTAATACGGAAAATGGAAACGTCGCCCCAACAAAGTGGAAAACAAGAAAATATGCACAAGAAGAAGGCGGACCATCGCCACCGGATGCATATAATTTACATATCGGAACCATCAACAGTTCGTCGCAGTTTGCTACTTTGCTGTCCACTTTCTACGAAATATGGCTGAAGGTCGCCGTGCCTTTGCATCTGTGGTAGGTTGCTTTCATTGCTCAGCGTTGTTACGCGATACATAAAACCCGTTGACCGTTTTTTTGTTAGGTAGGTTAGGTATTAGTAGCAGAGTAGCTACGTAGCTACTACAAACAAAAAGCTTTGAATTGAAAGTTGTCATCACAAACGTTAATAAAATAATATACTTTTGAGACTTTCATCACTGCGGTGGTTGACATTCATTCTACTGTTGTTTAATACCGGATTTTTCAAATGCGTATGCGTATGCGTATGCGTATACGCATTCAAATTACAAATGCGTATGAGTTTGCGTATACGCATTGCAAAAACTAATGCGTATTTTGCGTATTGCGTATGCGTAATGCGTAATCTCAGAAACTTTCAGAAATTTCAGAGAACAGCTTTTTTGGCCCTACAGCACGCTATTTAGGTATCCAACTTTATAATCCAGGTTTTTTGAGACTACTTGAGGCTTAATTGTCGTTGTCTGCAGAAGCGTTGCAACCTTGGACAGACGAAATTTTGAATTTGATTAAAGCCACTTTTTCTAATGTAAAATTTTGTATCGAATTGAATGGTGGCACTCCCAGGTCGCTCCGACCACTGGGAAGGGTGCAATTCGCGATTTCCTGAACCCTACTTTTTTCAAAAAACCGAAATTCAAAAATGACAAAAACTGGATTTGATCACAGTTCTCCACCACTTTGAGAGGCATAGACCTCGCTCATACTTCGCCAGAGAGCCCCGAAAATATCCTTTCTTTACAAGTCGTCAGATTTTAAATCGGCCGTAAATTAGCATAAAGCGGTGCATTTGAAAATTTGAAACAGAGCACAATGTTCAAACGGGCGCATACTGCGGGCAGCATTTTGAAATTTAATGTTTTATACATTATTCGATTCGCCTCATCGAGAACTTTCGTTTAAAATTATTTCCAGCTTGGGACAGACACTCTGAAGGGTAGAAAACTCGTAAAAATCGAAAAATACTCAAGTTTTTCCAGCTTTTTTGCATGAATTGCCTGTGTAACTTTTGACTAGGAGAAAATATTTATATTTTGGTTATAGGTTTTGAAACAGACCACCGTGCTCGTATATAGACGGAATTTCAGCTCACTAACTAAACCTGCTTAAGAATTACAAATACTTTTATAACTGTAAGTAGGGACGATTTTGGTTTTCAAATGAAAAGTTGTGTTGATCGATGTTTTTGATTTAGTTTGTACTGGCGGTCCATAACGTACCAATTATGTTTGTGAAAACAGTGGGAAAAACAAGCACCTACATTACCAAACTGTTAATTCTCTGTTGTGCATACGTTAAATGTAACCCGATTGGCCGGATTTGTTGCAACCGTTTAATGATTTAGCTTGATCACATAGCGCATCTGAGTAATAGCTATGCGCCTAGCGCATATTCTTTTCACAGGTTCAGTCAACCTTGAATAACTCTGCAACTGCATAGACTCACATGTCATAGTATGTGGTTAGCCAGAGCCGTCTTGTCCCATTGTTTTGGATAAGGAATCTGAAGTGCCACACAAATGCTCATCAGAGAACCCTTGGTCTCTCTTTCAAGCTCGTTATTCTTGGCTAAATAGCAGATGTCGTTGCCTAAGGCTTCAACTGGATGGGGGAGAACCAGAACGTGTTAGCCATTTCTTTGAGGTCAGCTGCAATTTTTGGGCAAGCTCAGGAATATTGATTCAGCGTGTGTCAGCACCATGAACATGCTTATTGAGAAACTCTATCACAGCAGCTGACTTCACAATGTGTTTCCTTGTAACTTGCAGAACCCATGAAGCTGGGGTACAGGGTACTCTTGCAAAGGCTTCACTGCCTGCGTTATCCTCTCCACGTCCTGCTTCCGATTCTCGTCTCTAGCACTGCACTCACCAGCCCAATATTTCAGATCTTGATAAGAATTTAGCTTGATCAGGTCGGCAAGAGGCTCTTCTGTCTTCTGTGCATACTTGTGTACACGAAGCTCCATGTGACAACTCAGGCCTTCACAGCTTAGCAAAGCTAGAGATGCAGCCTTCATCTTCACAGTCGAAATGCACCACTGACTCTATATGCTCACAGTCTTGTTTGGTAACTTTTGGTTGTCTTTTGACTGACTCTGGCTTGAAATCAGACAAATCCAAAGTTCCAGCAACTGGGTCTCCCAATTCCTTCCACGGAATCACTTTTCCGGGTCCAATTGAATATGCCTTCCTTCCAGGTTGTCAATCCTGCTTGTCCAAATTCGAAGTTTCTGAGCAATTTTATTTTTGCCTCATTATATTTATTTGTCATATTATATTTCTTATTTTTCTGCTACAGTTTTCACAAACGTAATTGCTACTTATGGACCGCCACTACAAGCTAAATCAAAACACAACTGATGTCACGTCACCCTAAACCATGGAAACTCTAAATTCAAGGATTTGTCACACGTTTCCTTTCCTCTTAAAACTTAGCGGCTTTTTTTAAATATTAGCAAGCACAACTTAGTTAAAGCTCTCAGAAAATTTCTGGTATCCTCACATCACACTAAAAACATGAAGAATGACCATTTGATAACAACTTGAACTAAATTTTTTACAAGAAATTTAAAAAGGCAGCTATTTTCAGACCCAATACGCATTACGCAAAAATATGCAAACATTTGGCAGAATGCGTAATAATATTGCGTAATGAAATTCAAATGCGTATGCGTATGCGTATGCGTATACGCATTCTGAAATGCAATGCGTACTTTGCGTAATGATATGCGTAATGCGTATACGCATGCAACAGTAATTCATTCTGAGGTAAAATTGGATAGACCACTTCTCAACTGCATGGGAACAAACCACCTGGACAGAAAACTTTAATGCGACGTTTCGTGTTTACCCAGTACTATAAGAGCTCTGCCTGAAGAAGGTGACCGACTGTGTCACTGAAACGTTGCACTGCGACTGCGTGCGACTTTATAGGACTGGTCAAGTGATGCTGTCCGTGATGCTCTTGAAGGCTATCAAAATGAAAACCTGCGATCTCTGCGAGAGCTGCAAGATGAAGTTTATCGGATTACGGGTGTGCGTCCGGCTATTTCAACTCTTCATCGTCGCAACCATCGACGCAGTGTGTGTGGCCCAGAAAGAAAAGGTCTGCGTCAGGTCAGGCTCGGAATTCTTTGTTTTATGCTAGGTAATGGTTTAATTTGAATGCAGTGTTGTTGCTACTGATTTTGCTTAGCTAATATAGAATTTCGATTACATGTATGTACGTACTGTAGGTATGCATGTGAAGTGTGACCTCAACAAAGAATTCTATTTGCATTATTCAAATTTATAGAGTGAAGAAACACAAACCCAAAAAGTTAGTGCTTGAAGTCAACTTTCATGCCCATCTTTGTTGCCTTCGAGCGAATTCATTTTGGCCCTTTGCTAATCAATCGAGTTTACCGATTCCTTACTTTACTCGTACATACTGAAGAATAAATGATATACTGTACGTGATTCTCATTTAGTGTATGTGTGTGTTTGTGTTTTCCTATCGTGCGGTCTTCTATTTTATTGTGTGTTCATTCTTCGCCCCTACTCTACTAGTAAAGACATTTCATTGGTGCCGAGACCCTCATACGCCGTTCATGTTACCCAGTTCTGCACCTACAACTCTTTCTTCTCCTCGCCGTCGCACTGAACTTGAGCTCCTTCATTCTCATCAGAATCGCCTTGACCTCATCTATCACACTTCAGCCGAGTCGCTTACCATGTCTTCTCCCACCATCTCTCAAGATGATGAAACTCCTATTCAACAACCTTCTTTGGCACAAACCCTCCTGCGGCAACAAGAACTCCATCATCGGCAACTCGAACAACAACGCGAGTCCCATCAACAACAACTTGAACAACAACAACAACAACAACGCGAGCACCATCAAGAACAACGAGAGCAGATGCAACAATTCATGCTGGCTCACCAGCAGCAACAACAACAAATGTTTCAACTTATGGCCAATCTTCAACAACGCCCGCCTGCACACCCTCAACTCACTGTCAATCTACCTCGTCCAACTACATACCGTTTCAACCACACTTCTAACGACATCACATTCACCAGGTGGTCAGAAGAAATACACCATTTTATCGAACAGTCCGGCCTCCAATGGTATAAAGTGATCGAAGATGCCCTCGACCCAGAAGCGCGACAGCAATTCCACTCACTTCTACCGGACCAAACAACAACTTTGGAATCCGCTCTGGCTGCCTTGGAACCCTTGCTGCAACCCGAGCAATCTCCAATTCAGCTAGCCCTCGCTCTTCTACAACTCAAATACGACCCAGATGTCATCAAAACTACTCACCAGTTCAAAACGCAATTCGCGCGTATCGGCAGTGCAGATACTACTTTGGTCGCCATTTACCTAAACCTCCTCCCAAACTGGATCAAAAAACGAATGGTACATCACTTATCAGATGCGACGCAACCCCATGACATCAACTCTGTTACAACAGAAGCTATCAAATTATACTACACTGAAAAAACCGTCAACAACTCCGTCGGCCAGCGTCCCAATCAGTCTTCCCAAAACCCTATTCATCGCCCAGCACTAGGGTGTACTTACTGTCATCGAACCAACCACACACGGGCCAGCTGCTTCTTACTCAACGGTTCTGCTCCTACAATCTCAAACAACGGCCCCAGACCAAATCAACAAAAGGGCGCTTACAACCAACCACCCTCTGGCCAGTATTCACCCCGACCACGACCCATTTGCCACAAATGTGGAAAAATCGGTCACTACGCCAATCGCTGCCTCTCTTCTGCACCATCAAATCCTCCGCGATCAACTATACGTTTTCCGAATCCTGCTATGGCTACTGCAAACCGTCGCTTCACCGTGCCTCCACACATCTCTTCTATCTCTGCTCATTATATCCAGTTATCCGTTGGTACTCATCTCTTTCAAGCTCTCATCGACACAGGCGCTGAGGTCAATATGCTGAGCAGTTCTGTGGCTCACCAGACTCAAGACTATTGGCTGCAATTCATTCCACAAAGTCATACTGTTCAATCAGTCTTCGGCGATTCTCACCTCTGTGACGTGGTACACTTGCCTGTTTCATCTGACCGTCACCACTGCACTCGTATGTCTTTCGTGGTGAACCCAGAGGACAAGGCACCTGACCCGGTCATAATCACTCGTGCAAGTGCAGCGCGTTTGGGTTTTCATGTGGCGATCTTTCGAAATGACGGGGCATCAGACTTTTCTTCAATGGCTCAGAGCCCTTTTCTTCACGAAGTTGATGGCCTACAAAAGGAACCATCTCAAAGCGCGCTTAGTGGAACACACGCGGCCAAATCCGACGATGTGATTCCGGCAGTCGATACCGCACCTTTGGCTCAATTTGTGAGTATGCATCGGGACGTCCAACATGGTTCAGTTATTGCTCGTCTTAAGGTACAGTCGTTTAAGGACGGTCCTGTGTTTGTTGAAGTGAATGACCAAGGCAAGACTCTTGGCATGTGTTCAGGTGTTCAAGTTATTAAAGATGGTCTACTAGATGTTCCAGTGTTCAAACATTCTCGTTCTCAGAAGTATGTCGATTCTTTTTTGGAGAAAAATATTCCTGTTGCAACAGTGGAAGATGTTGACGTTTTGCCGTCGGAAGAACCGACTTCTCTTGATCAAGCATACACACCCGGTGATCGGCATAACTTTGACATGGTCCAAGAGGACGAAAAAGCATTGTTGGAAGAATTAGGAAAATTATCTTTGGGTGATCATTTATCTCAAGAACAGCAATGGAGTTTACGGGAACTACTTCACCAGTATCTACCGGTATTTGCTTCTCATCGTCGTTTTGCTACTGGCCGCGCTGCTGGTGTTGAACATTCTATCGAAGTAACTGGATCTCCTATCAAACAGCGGTGGCGCAGGTTGTCTCCCGATCAACAAGAAGTGGAGGATAAAGAAGTGGATCAGATGTTGGAGGAAGGAATCATCCGCCCTTCTAAATCGCCTTGGGCAAGTCCTACTGTACTGGTTCGAAAGAAAGATGGCACGATTCGTTTCTGCATCGACTATCGGAAGCTAAACGCTATCACCATTAAGGACGCATATCCCACGCCAAATATCGACGATCTGCTGTCATTGGCCGGAAGAGCTAAATACATCACCCTTCTTGACGCTATCTCTGGCTATTGGCAAATTCCGATGGCTACAGACTCAATTCCCAAGACGGCATTTACTACACGAAAAGGTCTGTTCGAATTCGTGGTCATGCCCTTTGGAGCGACAAATGCAATGGCAACGTTCCAGCGGTATACATCTTCGATTCTGGAAGGTCTGGATTTTGCTGAAGTTTATGTGGATGACATACTAGTGGCCAGTTCTACTTTTGAAGAGCATCTCCAACATCTTGAACTCGTTTTCCAGAGACTGTTGCACTTTCATCTTCGCCTAAAGCTACCAAAATGTCACTTCGCTCAATCCAAAATCACATACCTTGGTTTCGATTTGGAACATGGTTGTTTACTTCCTACTGCTAAACGAGTTTCAGCCATACAAGATTTTCCTATTCCACATGATCTGCGGTCACTGCAAAGTTTCATTGGGATTATAAACTACTGTCGGCGTTTCATCCCCAATTTGGCGACCATTGCTGAGCCTCTCTATCATCTCACTCGCAAGAACGTGCCTTTCGACTGGTCTATGGATGTGAATATGGCATTCCAGACTCTCAAGGATCGCATCGCCCAATGTGTTGCTCTTCATTTTCCATTGACAAACAAGGACATCGATCGGGTGCAATTCCTATTACAAACCGATGCCTCTTCTGTTGGCCTTGGTGCTGCTCTCTATCAAATTCTTCCGGACAACTTGCGCGTTCCACTTGCTTTCATCTCAAGGACACTCAAGGGTCGCGAGCGTCGGCTTCCCACCATCTACAGAGAGTTACAAGCTGTTGTCTGGTCACTGCATGAACTCGACTGCATCCTCAAGACATCAACTGCTCCTATCATTGTGCAGACCGATCACAAGCCGCTCCTAGCAGCTCAGAAACTGTGGAAGGAATCACCTCCCAACAACGAAATCGCATTGATGATGGATAAAATCTCAAACATTGAAACCCACTGTGGTCTCACCTGGCGACATATTCAAGGTTCCACTAATACTATTCCTGATGCCTTATCTCGCGTTCGTATTCTCCGCACTCTGCCAGTCCCTTCAATTTCAACTGATGATATCAAAATGGCAAGTTTGGAGGAAATGGACCAGCTATCAGACTTGGGTTTACACAACTTCGATGGTTTATGGTATTTCGAGGATGTCGACCCAAATCGTCTCCGTCTATACATTCCCCGAAAGCTGGTTGGCACTATTCTGGATGAAGAACATTCAGGGAAAACAGGTGGTCATTTTGGCAAACAAAAGCTCCTTAGCACTCTGCAGCTCAAATACTGGTGGCCCACTATGCGTCAGGATGTGGATCGACATGTTGGTGGGTGCAGTGTCTGTCAACGCTTCAATCCAGCTCAAGCCTCTCAATCGGTGCCGGGATTTGTACAGGTTGATCGTCCATTCGACTGTTGCTCAATCGACATTGTTCAGTATCCCAAAAGCACTTCCGGACTCGCCTATGTGTTGGTGATGATCGATTATTTTAGCAAATATCTATTCGCTTCCAAACTCAAGCAGTTATCATCTATCAAAATTTCGCAGAAGTTGGAAGAGTTCTTTCACATCGGCATACCTAAAAAATTGGTTACTGATAATGCAACATATTTCGTTTCCTCTTCTTTCAAACAATTCTGTAGGCAAAAGGGGATCGAGTTAGTTCATTCTGCTCCTTACCACCCGACTGGAAATAGCATGGTTGAACGCGTTATCCGTACACTCACTACCATTCTCGGCAAGAAAGTTGAAGACAACCCTCTGCTTTGGCCAAACAAGTTACAAGAATCGGTGCGCACTTATCAACAATCAGTCCACTCGTCCACTGGTCTACCACCAGAGCAGCTTATCTTTCAATCAGACCAAGCCATTCTCTCTTCTATCCGTGACCGTCTCCTATCTCAGCAACTCCGGCGTCGGGATCAAAAGCTTCAGGAGTTCAGTCCAGACAACTTTTATATCGGTGATCTCGTTTTCGTCAAGAATCTTATGCGTCTTCAGCAAAAAGGTGGAAAGTTGAACCCTCTTTGGAAAGGCCCATGCGAGGTCCTTGGAGTTTCCCCGTTTTCTCTTTTGGTGAAGGGCCCGGATGGTCGGTCAGAGAGAGTGTCCTTCGAGTTCGTTAGGAAGCCAAGGCTGAAGAACACTAACCCCATCGCTTTTTCAGAGGGGGAGTGATGAAGAATAAATGATATACTGTACGTGATTCTCATTTAGTGTATGTGTGTGTTTGTGTTTTCCTATCGTGCGGTCTTCTATTTTATTGTGTGTTCATTCTTCGCCCCTACTCTACTAGTAAAGACATTTCAATACTTACCGAGTTTCAAAAAATCAAGGTTTACTTACTGCGAATACTTACTGAACTTAAAAAAAAATTGAGCTAGGCACAACACTGGTTGAACGGAATAACAAGACTTTGTATGGATTCGGTTCAAACAATTTCTTCTTTTCAATTTAGCGCTGAGTATTTCTTTTCCTTACTGCGCAATTGCAGCTTTCCAAGTTTCCAGATTCCCAGTAGGCGATTTCAGACATCGAAAATATTGTGTACCACAGTGTACCGCATGTGTGTACCGCATTGATTTTTCCGGTAGGCGATTTATATACGCGCCGGCAATTACTAAAAGGGGCGATGGGGCGATGGGGCGACGGGACGTTTTCGCGGTACGGGAGCGGTCCAATTTCACTCGTGTCTTGTCAATACTCGGCTCCTCACCCCCCACACTTTACCGCATCAAGTTTTGCCTGCCACTCCCCACGATTTGCACACAACGATCTTCGGCGAAGTACTGTCGCTAGAATCGGCCAATTCAGTAGTGGAAAGGACGACTTTCCTTCAGATTGTGATGAGTTCAACTCTTCCAGCTGCTATACTTCGTCCATGCCTTCTGGGCTTTCACTTTCTTTTGTTCTGGCCAACTCCGATTCGCCATGCCGAAAATTATCCCAAGAATCGGCCGATTCAGGAGTGGAAATTGACGAAACTGGCGATTTTTTTTCTGATTGCAACGATTTCACCTCTTCTGGCTTCCATAATTCTTTGATGTGCTCTGGGCCACCAGTAGCACCTGTTCTGGTCCACTTCAAACCGTTACACTAAAGTACTATCCTAAGAATCGGCCGATTCGTTTCCCGAAGAAGGTGAAGCTTTTGAGTTTTCTTCAGATTGCAATGATTTCAGCTTTTTAGCTACGTACCGTACAGTACTTCTTTGATGCACCCTTGACTTTCACCCTTCTGGCCAACTCCGATTCGCTAAACCGAAGTAGCATTGTAAAAATCGGTCAATTACCTTGTGGAAATCAGTTGAACTGACGATTTTCATACAGATTGCCCTTGTATGTATTTCTTCGATACACTCTAGCTCTGCCTTGTTTAGTATTTCTCAAGGTGTTTTTGTCTCGGAAAATTCGTACCCCCTCAAAACCTGTACCCCCTAAATTTTTTTCTGTCCCTGAAATTTGTTTTTTTGCGCTCTCTTAGATTTGTACCCATCAAAACTTTTGACTCCTAAATTTTTCTGTCCCTGTGACTTCTTGCTCCTTGTAGCCACCTCCTTTGGGGTGTTTTTCTTGGCAGGCGGTAAAAAATTATAGCGGGACTAAAAACATCCCGAAATATACAACGAGCAAGAAGTTACAGGGACAGAAAAATTTTAGGAGGCAAAACTTTTGAAGGCTACCAGAGTCTGACAGCCTGGAAGCTGACACTGCTAAGGTGAGGCAGATTGCTAAACAGGTCGGGGTTCGATCGATTCAGTGTCAAAAGCAAAGCGTTTGGGTCACCAGCAGAAGGTTGCCGGCAGTTCTCGCCCTCTGCTTGTCACTGTTCCCAACGAGAACCAACGGCGAACTTAGTTGAGTAACGCTAAGCAATTACGCAAACAAGCAGCTTGGTGCATTGTATTCTTGAAGCCCGACCTGTCTGAGCTGCAACGGCACAATCACAAAGAACTTTTGGCATCGCTGAAAGAGTGACGAAAAAATGGTGAAAAGGTTACAATCAGAAATGGCGCTATTGTTTTCAGCGAGCATTAATCGATCATGATGCGCAAGTTTGCATCGCAGTATGTGGTTGCAAAAATACGTTGGTTGTACTATGTGTTCCCCTAACTGTACCCAAGTCCAGTTAGACTTTAGACTTTAGACTTTATCTCTTCGAACGATATAGCCATTTCTGGCTAATCACATGGATTAAACGTACACTAGGAATAAAACATGACGAACGATAGAGAATAAAACATGACGAACGATAGACAGTTCTCTTTGTCAGCTCTGAAATTGTTATGTCTGCTCTATGTTACGTCTACCAGGGATGATGTCAATAGCTATAATAAATAATAAAGTTTACCGCCCGAGTAACACAAAGCCGTCGGAGCGACAGGCCACGAGTCGCCATATTTGACATATTACGTAGCTTAACTAAATAACAAATGCTGCGGCAAATTTTGCTTTTTTACCAAAGCTTTTTTAGCACGTTTGATGTGCCTATGAAATTGTATAGGAATGTATACTTTAGTGTAATGTTATGTCACCAGGTTCTGCTTGAACCGAACTACTGTTTTTATATCAGTGCCCCACAGTGGATGTGATTCCATTGGGGCCTAATGAGCCAATGGAGCTCTCTCTAATAGATTGCTGGATTGTATCTGGTGTACATGTACGTTGTATAAAGCCATTTCTTTATTTATTAAAGCTTCAATTTCTTCGGGAACCGAATCGGCCGATTCTTAGGATAGTACCTTAGCGTAACGGTTTGAAGTGGACCAGAACAGGTGCTACTGGTGGCCCAGAGCACATCAAAGAATTATGGAAGCCAGAAGAGGTGAAATCGTTGCAATCAGAAAAAAAATCGCCAGTTTCGTCAATTTCCACTCCTGAATCGGCCGATTCTTGGGATAATTTTCGGCATGGCGAATCGGAGTTGGCCAGAACAAAAGAAAGTGAAAGCCCAGAAGGCATGGACGAAGTATAGCAGCTGGAAGAGTTGAACTCATCACAATCTGAAGGAAAGTCGTCCTTTCCACTACTGAATTGGCCCATTCTAGCGATAGTACTTCGCAGAAGATCGTTGTGTGCAAATCGTGGGGAGTGGCAGGCAAAACTTGATGCGGTAAAGTGTGGGGGGTGAGGAGCCGAGTATTGACAAGACACGAGCAAAATCAGACCGCGCCCGTACCGCGAAAACGCCCCGTCGCCCCCATCGCCCCTTTTAGTAATTGCCGAAAGAAAAAATTTCATACCGCCGAATCGATCTTTTCTTTTGGCTGCAGGTGGGGGGAGATCACTCGAATTGCAAATATTAAACACAAACGACTAAATGTGGTATCAGATGACTGCTGACGATCTCTTGAATATTATTTTACACATCAACATCTAATTACTGCATACTATATTCAGCTTTACCTCAGATACGTGTTTTTGGTCTCGGAACAAATCCTACCTATCCTGTAAAACGCGCGACCCAAATTGTAAACCGTTAAGAAATATGACCGAATCCGGTATCAAACAACTGCCTATGACTTCTACATTATTGTTTTACACACCAGCACATCCACAACCAATTACTGTATGCTATCTCAGATTACGGGCTCTAGTAATACCGCATTACTTCATCGATTATCGGCCGATTTCCCCCGGAACCCCACTTAGAAAACTTGCTATAAAATTCATACGTATGGACGTACATTCTTGCCCAAGGCCGGATCGGTAGACCATTACCCTAGCTACAGAATTAGCACAGTTGGAAAGATTGGGTTCGAATCCCCAGGACGGTGGCCCTTTTTTAATTAACGAAAAATGCGTCACGATCACGACCTCCACTTACCAAAACAATCGTAGCATTTGAGTCCTCCGACAGATATATCTGCCCAAGAGCATATGGGTAGATATGCCAATTTGCTATCGATTAAGCGTAAATATAACAATCTTCGTCCAAGCCCCAGGACGGTGGCCCTTTTTAAACGAAAATCATCACTATGAAAAAATAGAAAAAAAGAAGTTTTTTCAGTCATCTTTTGAAAGATAGATAGCTACCAATTAGTCCTTGTGAGTAGGCCTGCCCTAGATGCATATTTCGGCGCATTTACTTTAAGTGATCCTTGAATAACAAATTAAACAAACGGAAAAAAATGCGCGATTTCGACCACCCCTTACTAAAACAATCGTAGCATTCGAGTGTGAAGACAGATATGTCGGCCCAAGAGCGTATGGGTAGATATGACAGTTTGCTATCGATTAAGCATAAATATAACAATATTCGTCCAGCACAAAACTGAAAATCGGTTTAAAGCTGTAGCATCAGCTATGTAGCAGTGCTGTAGGTACTTGATAGAATGTACAGTATGTCCACTGCCAGGTTGTAACAAAGCATCAGTCAGGCACTTAACGCCGTTTATGGTACCGGTATCTAGGGTAGTGGTACCATATATGGTACCCCCACCTTCGTGGCCTGTGGTGGTACCATATATGGTGCCGGTACCATATACGGCATCCCTACCCATGACCATGGCTGCCGGTACCATGTATGGTACCGGCATCTTATATGGTGTCGGTACCATACACGGCGTTAAGTGCCTGACTGTACGTTTGAGTAAAATTTGCACCTCTTGAATTTAGAGTTGATTCTGATGCAGCTCCTAAAGCGCATTCTACTTACGCTTGCTTGTAATCTCTGAAAAGAGGGTAGTTTGAATCCAAATCCATTTCAAATTAACAGAACATGAATGAGCTACCGTATAAAAGACGCTCGAGGCCGGTCTTCGTGAAATTAAGAATAGCCGCGCTATTTTCCGCCATTGTTTTTTCGGAGTAAAAAATTAAACGACGAAGATCGCGAACATAAAAAATGCAAAAGAACAAGCAGAATAGGCATTTTAGGAAGGCGACGTATTACCTTAGGAATCCAATGAAGCTTAGCTGCTCCTATTGTCTAACCACTCCTTTCTCTCTCCTACTCTGCACTGCTGCCGCCGCCCGAAGTGAAAAAAAACGAATAAAAATAATAAAAAAAGAGTTGTTAGCCAGCCTAGCCCCTTCCAACTACAAAATGACTTTTTTGACTGCGTGTATTATGCGAATGCAATGATTCCTCCGTCAACCAGCTCATTCCTCTGATTGAATCCGATAAAAAATATTTTTTTTTCTTTATTTCCCCTCCCACCAGCGTTGAGCGCTGCGTAAGATCATGCGGCGTAGTTTACGTAGCATACAGTAGCTACATAAGGAGCATATTCCGCGTCGAGACAGGAAATCCTAGCTCAAATTGTATGTCCCACCAAATGATCAAAGACAGAGTGACGTTCAGAGATTACAAGCTACAGTGGGGTGCAAAAGTTTAAACGCACCCAGTCAGGTACAAGAAAAAGTGACTTTTCACTTATTTGTTGAAGGTAATTGGGAAGTGTTTTATACCGTTGAATAGCTTGAGATGTTGCGAAGAGGTTGGCGCAGACTGCACTGCAATGCGTTGCTTTATAGCAAAGTTATAGTCAGTCTAAGCCGGACTGTCAGAAAAAAGGGTTAGCAAAAGTTTAAACGCACTTCAAAAATCCCACAAAATCCGACTCAGATCTTTCAAATAAAAGTTGAATGAACACCTAAATAGTAAATAATAAATAACAAGACAAGTTTGATGCTTTGCCGTGATTCCGTTAGCCCTGTTGTGCTCTTTGTCCAATTGGCATGCAGAAGATTGAACCTGCTATGCTGTCTTGTATCAACGCGATCTCTAGCACCAGAGTGCCAGTAGCACCTTGACAGATCAAAGTTACTAACATCTGGTGTATGTTAGAAAGTTTGGCATGCATGAATTTCAAGCTTTTTAGAAGTTACAAGTCATAAACGTTGTTAATTATGGGCTCAAACCAGATAATAATATTGAACCTGCTAGGCAATGACCACATTGTTATGCTTTATGAGATGCATATCTGACTCAGCTGTCTGGTTTTAAGAAAAATAGCATGAACAAAGACAAGCAGAAGCCCTAAGAAGCCAGAGAAGCTGAACACAGTAAAATTGGGACCTTTAGTATAATAGTCAAACATGAGTGAGCCAAGATTCAGTGTACACCAATGGCAGAAGCATTCACTGAAGCAGCCATAGGTCATCTTAAAATGAACAGATGATGGAATTCCATATCCATGGGATCACACAATGTATTTCAGTTAAAAGCGCAAGTTTTTGGAAGCAGGGATGATGTCTGCGGGTCAAGCTACCCTCACAGTTGCCGTCAGTTGATTATTGTGGATCATTACTGGATATTCAGTATGCTGGTTATAGTGCTGTTAACTGAGTAAGGTGCCTAAATGGCATGTTCTGGTATTTTTGCATAAGAGAAACAATAGTACATGTAAAAACCATATGAGTTAACCGATGTTTGTTGGTTGCAGTCGATTACAAACACTGAGAAGACCAGAATACTAAATCTCAGTGTGACAGATGTGGAACAGTGATGATCTGTCAACCATAATCTGATTAAAAAATGTTCTGTTTTCGTGGTTCTGTTATCATAAACACAGTTTGTTTAGCCTGATTAGCAGTCTCAGTCTCTTACACATCCATAAGAAGTTTGAGAGAGTTCAAAACCATTCAAATTTTAGACCTTGTTACACAGACCAGACCAATTTCACCATGATGAGATGTGTTACGATTAATTGCGTTTACAGTGCGACTGAATTATTCAAAGCATCAAAGTTGTCCTGTTGTTCATTAATTTGTATTTAGGTATTCTTACAATCGTTGTTTGAAAGAAGTTTAGTCAGATTTTGTAGAATTTTGAAAGTGCGTTTAAACTTTTGCTAACCCTTTTTCTGACAGATTGACTTTGACCGGATATAACTTCACCATAACGCAACCCATTGCAGCGCAGTCTGCACCATCTTTTTGGTAAGATCTCAAGCTATGTAACGGTGTATAACACTTACCGATTACCTCCAACAAATCAGCGAAAAGTCAGTTTTTCTTGAAGAGGACAAGGTGCGTTTAAACTTTTGCACCCCACTGTATGCGCACATGGGCTGTACATTACATACTAAATTTTATACAAGGAAAACTGTGACAAAATCGAAATAAAAGAACTTTTAAACCGTAAAAGTTTTGGGTTTCAGGAAGTTTCCTTTCTCTAAGATGAAATAAGTTGTGTAGGGACCAGGGATGTGAGGTGTGTTTTGTTCGGTGTTTTTTACCGTTTTTTTTCACAAAAACATAAATCGCGGGAAAAAACTAAAAAAACTCAAGCTAAAAATAGCTAACTTATGTCAATTTTCAGTTAAAAAATAAACTTTTGAGATGTACATGTATAATAGGCTAGACTGACTTAAAAATGTTAGAGAAACAACAGGAAATACCAAATTTAGCAATCTAAAACAATAAGGCAAACTGCTGTAAGAAAATTTGCATATTGCGTTTATTGATGGAGCCTGTCAGGGACTGTTTTATGCCTGTTTCGTGTTTTATATCTATGTAAGACGGTTATTTCTGTTCTGATTCTCGATGTAAAAATTTCAAGAAAGCCCCAGATCTTCCATTTTATCAGTTTTTTAAACGTATCTCATCTGTGCATAATTTAACGAAAGCGAACGTAGCTCAGCCCCATGTGTCAAAACAAATAAGTAATCTTCATCTAGATCTAAAAATATGCTAAACCGGGACAGAAACCTATTATCTTATCGCGTGCAATCCGACTGACAGGAGGACGTCTACGTTTACTTTGCACACACTTTGTGCGTTATTTATAAATAACGTCTGTCTAGCTAAAATGTCTATATTTCTCTATGCAATTATCGGTCTTATTTTATACAAATTATTCAAATTCTATCGCAAGGTATGGCAGCTGCCGCCTGGGCCGTTTCCCTTACCGATGATAGGAAATCTCTACCAAATGGATCCGGACGCTCCACACAAGAATATCGAAAGGTGGGGTAAAAAATATGGCCCCGTATTCACTGTTTGGATGACCGACCCAAACGTAGTCTTCACTGACTACGAAACAATTAAGGAAACGCTAATTAAGCAAGGTACAAAACTCTACTTTATAATCATTTACACAGTGACAGCATGGAAGCATTCCACACCATGCTATGATATGACAGTTGCAATAAACCTGTAAGAATTACATTGCAATTGTTTGTTAGAAACAGAAAAACAATAGATAGTACACTATAGTTCGAGTTTGTACGTTTGTAGCTCAAAAACGCGCTAAATATGTAGAAAATTTATTTTAGGAGACGCATTTGCCGGTCGGCCACGCCTTTACGTCTTAGATCTATACTGCAAAGGCAACTATGGTGTAATTCTAAGCGAAGGTTCACGCTGGAAGGAACAACGACGATTTTCGCTGCACGTTTTGCGAGATTTCGGGTTCGGCCGCACCTTGATGGAGGAAAAAATTCTTTCACAAACCAATACGCTAATGCAGCGAATGACGGACGCTCTCAAATACTCTCCAAACATTGATTTGTCGCCTCTGCTGCAGCTTTGCGTCGGAAATATCATAAGCGACGTGGTGTTCGGTCATTCGTTCGATGACGACCTCACCCGGTTCCAATTTCTCAAAGATTTGCTGGAAGAAATGTTTCATCTCTTCCGCCGACCGGCCGCGTTTTTGCTCAACCAACAGCCCTGGCTACGGTACCTGCCGCTGTTTAACAATTTTTCCTACACTCCTTTGATGAAGAACACTGCCAATCTGAGAAAATTTGTTCAAGATGAAATCGATGAACACCTAGAAAAAATGAAAACCGACGATACTGACGAGGACTTCCTCAGTGTTTACTTGCGCGAAAAGGCCAAGGGACAGTCTGATTCATTCAGGTCAGTGACGCAAAAGTAAAATTGAATAGAAAGTGGGTAAAATTTAATCTCCACATTTTTGACCGATTTTTTCTATTCCATACTTCGGCTCAAGCAAGTGCAATTGGCCATAATCGGTACGATTTAGAGTTCGTACCGTGTTTTAACACTTTAAAAAGCTAAAGTGTTCTGTGAAATTCCCTTGTAGACGTTCGTTACCGTATTCCTTGAATTCGTTAGAGTTTCACTTATCATTTTTTCAGTGACACTCAGACAATAACTGTTATGACTGATTTATTCGTTGCCGGAATGGAAACAACAGTTACCACTCTGCGATGGGCGTTTCTTTACATGGTTCGCAACCCTGACGTGCAAGCTAGGGTGCATCAAGAAATCAGCAAAGTTCTGGGAGACGAGGGCACAGTCAAAATGGCAGACAGAAACGAAATGCCTTACACGGCGGCCACGATTGCCGAGATTCAGCGCAGAGCCAACATCTTACCAATCAACGTGCAACACAAAACCGTGCAGGAAGTCGACGTTAAAGGGTTCACCATCCCGGCCGAGACAACAATTCTTCCACAAATCGCCGCGGTGCTCGATGACCCGGAACTGTTTCCGGAACCGGAAAGCTTGAAGCCGGAAAGGTCTGTCTGTTCTGTTCTTCTGCAACTCTTCTTACAGAGAAACAAACCATAAGACCGCCTGGCCTTTTTTCGAGTTTTCTGAATCATTTCAAATGGCCACCATTCTGTCAATTTTGAACCGAATGATAAGATTTTTGGCACGGTTATTATTATTTGTGAAAAGTTTGTTTTGGCCAAGTCCTAGCCTGCTAGCCTTCTATAGCCTCGTGTTATGCTCTTCCGAATCAACGGACCCCGAATTTTCAGACGTCAAATTTGTAATCGTAATTGACGTAATCCACGACCTCAAGTTCGTATAGCCCTGCTTTCTGTGCAAGGGATGGCACCCTCATTTCTGACAATGCTAATTTTTCACCATGACTGAAAGCAACCGTCTTTTCTTCAGATTTTTGAAAAATGGTCAGCTAGACATCCCAGATGAAGTGGCACCGTTCAGTTTGGGCAAACGAAAATGTCTAGGCGAGCCATTGGCTCGTATGGAGCTATTCCTAATATTTGTCGCACTCATCCAACGGTTCAAATTTGGGGTTCCTAAAGGCAAACAGATGCCAGAAGAGAAACGCGTGTTCGGCGCCACTACCGCACCCGCAGCTTACAATTGCAGCGTGATTCTGCGTTGAGCACGTTCTATCTATGTTAATTTTAGGCCTAGAGAACAGGGTTTTGTCGGCAGCAAGAATTGCACACTACATCTACCGTAGTTTTGAAATAAATTTGTAAAAGTTTTATCTAGAGAAATGATTAATCATTTATACATGCGCACGTTTTACAGGGTTTGTTTGTCCCGAGACTAAAAACACTCATCTGAGGTAAAGCTGAATATAGCATGCAGTAATTAGATGTTGATGTGTAGAATAATAATCAAGATATCGTCAGCAGTCATTTGATACCACATTCGGTGTTCAAAATTTGCAATTAGAGTGTTCTTCTTCCCAGTAGTTGTGCATACATACATGTGATGTGCGAGAAGTTACAAAGGTACACGTTCATTATTCCAAGACTTCTAAGACACAAACTTACTGGTCGGTCGCCCGATAAAGAATCAGCATTGAGACTAAAGGGTTCATTTATACTTCGATCGCCAACCGGGTGGTAATGGTACTAACTAACTACCTAAATCACTGCCAACCACCCAATTTGCAAGACTGGCAAAGCACCACCCGGTTAATACGTTCCTTACCAACCCATCCCTGTGGCACTCAGTCTTCCGAAGTTTAAACTGCGCCGTTGGTAGCGATTAAGATAGTGCCAGTCCCAGCGGACCTGGGTGGTAAAGTATACATCCATCGGCCTTAAAGGAGCAACTTTTGCTTACTTTTTGACGTTGTATAAGAAACTTTGTGACGGCCGTGGGTGGTTCAAAAGATTGACCTAAGAGCATTAGCTTCCAAAGGATACCCAACTATTAGACTTATAGATTCGAGACAAAAACAGTTTTCTAAAACCATACTTGAAGCAGAAGGGACTTCTAAACAGCATTATTTTATTTATGTAAAACAACCAGATAAGACAGATCTGTTCAGTTCAGAAACTGCTTCCGTTATAAGCGATGGTCTTTACATTTCCTTCTTTCGAGAATGCCAGCTGATTCTGTCGTCTTGCCCTTTCCTTGGCTGGACACCAATCCTCAGTGACGCGGAACAAATCGAAAAAGCTCTTTAAAAATGCCGTACTCAAACGTTTTATGGATCAATACGCAGTGCTTACATTTCCATCCAAATAGTTAGACACAATTTTCAAGATTGCAACAGCAGGTATAGCCAGCATGGGTAGGGATGCCAAGGTCCACCCAACGGCTGTAGCTTCCGGAGGAAACGTGTAGCCGTTGTATTTGGTTGTGCTATCAAAATAGACCAGACTGAAGACTAAAACTGCCTGAAAATTGGACAGAATCTACATACGCTTTCTCGCGCTTGAAATAGTTACCAAAATATAGACAGGGCAGATAACAGTCCACGTAGCCCTGAAGAGATAACCGGTGGGTCCAGCCACTTTTCCTATCCAACCTTTGCTAACTCCTAACATCATCTGGATATCTTTAAAAATCTTGACTAGTCCTAAACACGTATGTGGTGCAAATTTTGTAGTAGCGCAGTGCAATTGGCTTACCATAAAGATAGATAACAGCTACAAACTCGGACAAGGCTAGAACTAAGAGACAGTAGCCTCCTGAATACTTGTCAAATATTGTGAACAGATAGATTCCACTTTTGCAGCACAACGGCAGACCCAACAGGTACAAAGCCAACGACATTCCACCAACAACCATTTCCTTCTGTCTTCTGAATACAGGGAACTGGTCGATTAGGGCAGTGGAAATGGTTTCCACCATGGCAAACTGACTGTCTAAGCCCAAAGTGAAGATCATGAAGAAAAATAGTATTGACCACAGAGGACTGACTGGCATTCGAGCCAGAGCTTCTGGATAGGCTATGAAGGCTAAGCTTGGACCGCTCGTCACTACGTCCTTCACTTCTTTCTGCAGTTTTTTGGCCATGAAGCCCAGCGTTGAGAAGATCGCAAATCCCGCAAAAACGCTCGTGCAACCGTTTCTAAATGACGTCTGTTTTTGTGTTCGATTTTTCTAACTTATTTGGTGCCGGTACACCTGTCCCACACTAACTACCTTAGGTACAGTCGCGCCAACACCCAATTTTGGTCTTAAAACGTTATTTTTGGGAGTTAGACTCAGAGTGTAAGCTCGATCTTAAAAAGAGTAATAACTTACGTAACACCAACCAGCAATGCATCTCTGTAGCAATTGTTATGGAATTTGTTGTAGCTGGCCATAGTCAGTAAGCTGCCGAAGGCAAGTCCCTGCGAGTAGAAAATCTGAGTGGCGGCATTTCTCCAGATATCTATCTCATAGAGTTTGGTAAAGTTGGGCGTAAGATAGAATTTTATGCCTTCACCGGCGCCATCCAAAGTCACCCCTCTGACCACTAAGACAGCCATTAGAACGTAGGGAAAGGTGGCCGTGAAGTAAACCACCTTTCCAGCCGACTTGACGCCTTTAATCAGACACAGAAAGACCACAATCCAAGCTACCAGTAAGGATAGGGCCAGTTGCCATTGGATTGAACCCATGTCGCTAAAGTCTGGAGCTGCTGGGAGGTCATAGACGTAGTTACTGAAAGGTTCAGTTACTTACATAAAGTTTACTAAATTGCATCTCTACTTGAAGTACTCTTCGGCAGGAGATCGAACAGTTTGGTTGGTGAAAGTCAAATTTTTAGCCATTTCTGCCTCAGTGTTGTTGCTAAGAAAGCAGGTTCCATTGAAATAGAATGCCTGATCGTCAGCCACGTTCAAATCAGCCGCACAGTCGGCGTCGTTCAGGTCCGATTGGCAGTCTGAAAGTTAGGTGTAGACCAAAAACTGGCTGCCTGTACAACTTACAAATCGTATTCCAGTGGTTGTTGCAATAGCCCCAGAGCAAGGTTTTGCGAAAACTCATGAACAGAAAGAAAACCGCCCAAGCAATGACCATATTGTAGTAAATTGACGCGATTACTGACAGGGTTATCATACCCCAACCAACACCTAAAACCACTTTTGCACAACTTTCATAATTCTAACTAGAAAAAGTCTACCATGCAAAATGGGAACAATTTTGCCGTAGACGCAATTGGGTCCCAGTCCCGAGAACTGGCCGACCACGAGTTCCAAATAGAAAATCGGAATTCCTGCGAAGAACAGCGAGATAACGTACGGTATCAAGAAAACACCTGCAAATCAATTCTTATAGCGGGAACTCAATTTTTTAATGTAACAAATTTACCGCCGCCATTTTGGTAGGCCAAATAAGGGAATCTCCAGACGTTTCCCAAGCCGATAGCGTAGCCAATGCAAGCCAAAATAAATTCAAGCTGATTTCCCCATTGGCCTCGGTCGCTCACGTGATCCGACTCCGATTGGTCAGTTTCGGCACTAATTGGAGGCGGCAATTGAAAACTTTTCACTTTCACCATTATTGCTGTGAGAAAAACTTTCGTACAGTCAATGCTAGTGTGTTACACTTTATCATTAAACATACATACAATGTACGTAGCTTGGAAGCTTCCGAGTTGACGCATGCACGCAGAGAACGCCTAATAATCGCCTTTATCAAATGAACTGATAGGAATGACAGATGACGCTCGTAAAACTCAAAACCTTAAAGTTGAGTTGGCAGACAAGATTTACTAGAATCCGATTAGACGCTAAACAAACAGAAATAGAAATCACAGCTGCATAGAGGGACAATCAATCAAATACATTAAGAGTCAGTCTCTGATTCGATCGAGTCTTGGTATGTCAAGTTGAAAATCGAACTTTTGCGTAGAGACCTGTGCGTTGGTGTACTAATAGGCATTCATGAGTTATGTTAAACCTGCAAAGGGTTTATGGATTTGACGCTCCATTCCCGAGATACAAGCCGCCAAAAATCGGCCCGCTTAACTATGGGACCAAAATTCTCAACTCGAATTTCTTTTGTACCAATAAGAGTTGGGACTAAAAAATTGGGGATTTTAGGTAACTTTTTGAGTAGTTTAAGAATTTTTGGTCCAAAATTATTTTTGAGTAAAAATTTTTTTGCGACCACCTTTGGCCGGCCCTAGCTCGTCTGGAACCCCCCTACACAGTTTTTTTATTTCAGGATTTTGTAGCGCTATCAATTTGCCAGACTACGGTGTAAAGCATTTTGGGCTGCGACCCGACATTCGTGAGATATTCGAATCCGAATGGCCAAAACCATGCAGAATTTGCTAGTTTTGCAGTACACAAAGCTATGATGCCGGATTACTTTCATTATAATGAGAGTTGGGACTATAAAATTGGGGATTTTAGGTAACTTTTTGAGTAGTTTAAGAATTTTTGGTCCAAAATTATTTTTGAGTAAAAAATTTTTTTGCGACCACCTTTGGCCGGCCCTAGCTCGTCTGGAACCCCCTACACAGTTTTTTTATTTCAGAATTTTGTAGCGCTATCAATTTGCCAGACTTTGGTGTAAAGCATTTTGGGCTGCGACCCGACATTCGTGAGATATTCGCCTCCGAATGGCCAAAACCGTGCAGAATTTGCTAGTTTTGCAGTACACAAAGCTACGATGCCGGATTACTTTTATTATAATAAGAGTTGGGACTAAAAAATTGGGGATTTTAGGTAACTTTTTGAGTAGTTTAAGAATTTTTGGTCCAAAATTATTTTTGTGCTAAATTTTTTTTGCGTCCACTTTTTGCCAGCCCTAGCTCGTCTGGAACCCCCCTACACAGGTTTTTTTATTTCAGAATTTTGTAGCGCTATCAATTTGCCAGACTTGGTTGTAAAGCATTTTGGGCTGCGACCCGACATTCGTGAGATATTCGCCTCCGAATGGCCAAAACCGTAGCTTTGTGTACTGCAAAACTAGCAAATTCTGCACGGTTTTGGCCATTCGGAGGCGAATATCTCACGAATGTCGGGTCGCAGCCCAAAATGCTTTACACCAAAGTCTGGCAAATTGATAGCGCTACAAAATTCTGAAATAAAAAAAACTGTGTAGGGGGGGGGGGTTCCAGACGAGCTAGGGCCGGCCAAAGGTGGTCGCAAAAAAAATTTTTACTCAAAAATAATTTTGGACCAAAAATTCTTAAACTACTCAAAAAGTTACCTAAAATCCCCAATTTTTTAGTCCCAACTCTTATTGGTACAAAAGAAATTCGAGTTGAGAATTTTGGTCCCATAGTTAAGCGGGCCGATTTTTGGCGGGTTGTATCTCGGGATTGGAGCGTCAAATCCATAAACCCTTTGCAGGTTTAACATAACTCATGAATGCCTCTTAATACACCAACGCACAGGTCTCTACGCAAAAGTTCGATTTTCAACTTGACATAGGGATAAGGGCGGAGACTCGATCGAATCAGAGACTGACTCTTAAAATTCTTCATTCACGTAATACATACAAGCATACATGTACTAGGGGGTTTGGGGGTTACCCCCTAGCTGAAAAGGCCAAACCCCCTAACCCCCGACCCAAAAGTACAAGTACTAGTAGTGGCTCTCAGTACTAACAAACTGGCTCAGAAATCACTAATTTTTAGCCTAAAATTCGCTTGAAAGCCTTTGGGAACCGAATTTGGCGTTTCCACTGCTGATATTTAAAGGAAATCGGAATTTTTGGAAGCTCTTTTTGTCATTTTTTGCTTGTTTTTAGCTCTAAAACGCTATTTGGCAGCTTAAAATAGCGATTTTTAGCGTCCTTACTGCAAAAAACGTGCTAAAACGCATTTCCAGGCGTTTTGGAGCGTTTTGAAATTTGGGACCCCCCTCTGGGCGAAACCCCCCTCGACTCCCACCTGAGGAAAAACCCTTCTCCCCCTCCTCCAGGCCGCGTCAGTGGCTCAGTGGGTAGCTCGCTGCCTCTGAGTCACGGCGGCCGCTGCATCCCTAGTGGTTGTAGTGGTTCATCCTCTCGGCGTGGCAAGTTTCTTGCTGCAAAGAGTTGGTCGTCGGCACAACGCTCCACCCAGGCCACCGAAAACTGGTTACAGTGAGTAGGTAAAAATGGGAACCAACTGGATCTGCCGTTGCACCGAAAGCCGCTCCTAAAAGCATGCCGCGTTGGAGGGAAGATCAACGACGTCAGGAGCCGTCTGAGCAACCAGCAATAAGGCCAATACCGATTTAGTGTCTGTCCGCCGGGCGGCCGCTGGGAGCTGTCAGCACCATGACGTCACCACGCCAGGCACTCTCTTAGTACCTGGCGCCCAACAGCATGGCTTGAGTGGCTTGGCAGTGAAAGAAGGGCAAACGTCCGAGATGACGATATAAGGGGAAACGAAATGGACCGTGCAGGTCTGATCGTAGGGCCGTACATTGTACGACCCCCCGCCAGATCGGATCGGATCGGATCCCCCTCCTCCAGGTCGGCCCGGAGCTGTTGCATGTATGCATACAAGTCAATAAAGTTTGAGTTTATCAACAGTTGCCGCAGACAGATGTAGGTACAAGGTATCAATAATATTCTCCCTCAAATAATTCCTGCCTCGACTAACGGACGGTTCTCTATAATTCTTCTCATGTCAAAACGAGTCATATTTATCGTCTCGTAGACACCATTGCAAAATTTCTCTGTAAAACCGCGACCTAAACCGTAAAAACAGCGTTAGACAATGTGACGCTAAGTTTTTAACATAGTAAAATACGGTCTGGAGTTGTTGACTCACCAGCTGCAAGAGCTTGTTGTAATCCATGCCCGGAAAATCCGCAGACTTGCCAAAAGTTTTCGTAGACAATATGAGGTCCAATTATAGCATTTTGATCGAAACAATTGTAATCATAATAACCTGCCCAGGCGGATTTTACCTAAATAAACCCATCCATGCTTTCTCAAAACTCCGTTTTAGGTAGGTTGTTCAAATCACCCTACTTTCAACTTTTCAAAGGCCGGAATTCGACTGGCCAGAATGGGCCAAATTTGCTCATCAAAATAGTCATAATCCACATCCAAATTGCTGTGGTCTACAGCTGCATCCTCTTCCTTAATAGGAAACAGGTAAAATTGGCAAAATTGGCAGACTAGGTTAACCTCAGTAGGGGAGCGTCCGCAAATGTAAGTGTGACTGGAATCCTCCCTTCTGCACCAAACTCCACTGGGATCGATCAGAAAGGGCATATCCAATCCTGGACCGTCTGGACAGTGAACTACGTAAACATAGCGTTTTCTCAAATGGTTTGTGCAGTCAGTCAGTCAAGTAAGTTAATTTCGCTCCAATTGAATACCTGGGCTCAATCGGTATTGCATGTTTCAGATGCCCCGTTCCGCTGCCGATCCCAGCCAGTGCTGCTAGTTGACCAGCCCACGGACCTGCGCAGTTCACTATGGTCGTCCCTGTCAAAGGTTTAACAGAGTTGTCAGACTTCTGCGGTCGGATCTGTAAATACAGCTTACCTCCATACGTGTAGTACAGTTAGACACATAACGCCGTCTATGGTACTGGCACCATATACGGTACCGGTACCTAGGCTAGTGGCACCATATATGGTACCGTCACCATACATATATAACAGGTCATCCGCCAAAGCGGAGGGGGGTTGGGGCTCAGGCGCCGGCCGGGGTCTCAACCAAAATTCCAGGCTAAAATCGTCAAAAATCGCTAATTTGGAGTCAAATGCAGCTATAAAGTGCTGTTTAACAGGCGGTTTTGGCAATTTTTTGTGTCTGAAATCGCAAAAATTTTCTCAAAAAATACTTACCAAAAAAATCGCAGGGAGGTCGAAAAAATCGTCTCGGAAGGGGTCTGGCCTTCCTAAGTCAGGTGGGGGCAGACCCCCGGACCCCCTGCTACATATATGATGGGACGTACACGTTCGGGGACTGTGGCGGTACGATGGTACCCCTACACATGACCATGGGTGCCGGTGCCATATGGCGACTGTACTTATATGCTGCCGGTACCATATATGGTACGAAATCTGAACGGAGTGGTACCAATGACAAGCTAAGGGGTACCATATATGGTGCCGTTACCATAAACGGCGTTAAGTGCCTGACTGTAGTACGTACATGCGTACATGCACAGGTGGGGGAATCACAGTCACATGTGGGTATGTGGCTGGGTTTTCGGCTGGGTGGGGGAATCCTGGCCCAAATTAGAGTTTGGTACTACGATCCGAGCGAACTCTGACCTCAAAAAACCGAACCAACTAACCGAATGACTTACCATAACACCTAACATTTTCTTGTTGACTGTGCCAGCCTGTGGATCATGCTGCTCTTCAAAAATAAAGTCCTCAACTTGTGCTTTGATGTAGCTGACTCCTAAGCTAAGGTTTTTCTCCCTGACTGCTTGCAACAGTTCGTAGGCGTCTATTGCTCCTTCGTTCTCCAGACCTAAACTATGTCTCCTAACTGTCTCTACTAACCGGCACAGTTGTTGTAGTGGTTTAGGCCGCAAAGGCACTGAGCGCGCTGTCGTGCGTTCATCAACTCGGCGGGGCAAGTTTCTTGCCGCAAAGAGTTGGTGGTGGACACAAAGCCCAACCCAGGCCACCGAAAGCTGGTGACAGCCAGTAGGTAAATGGGAACCGACTGGAGCTGCCTAAGTACTGAAAAAATGAAAGAATTCGAAGTCTCAAGCCCCTAATCTTCGTCCGTGTGTGGTGGAGCAGAAGGCAGATGTGCCGAAAGAAGTAGAGAAGGATGATGCGCAGTTAGTCGATGGAGTTCCTAGAGTCTCTTTGTTTGGCGAAAAGCCGTTCTCAGTCCGTTCCCATTGATGTTATGCAGCAAGCACCTTGAGAAGATATGACCTCTGGTTTCTGTTTGAAGAGGATAGTGAGAAGGAAGACAGAAGAGGAGAAAGAAGATGGAGGCAGAGGCGACAAGGCAAAGATGATTAGAGAAAGAAGGAGAAAGAGGATGAAGAGAAGAAATGGAGTGAAGAGAGTGATCAAAACGAAGAGAGTGCTGAGGAGTAAGGTGATGAGAAGATGGAAGGTGAAGAGAGGAAGAAGAATGAAGAAAAGAAGGAGGAAGGAGAGAAGGAGAGTGAGAGGAAGAAGGAAGAGAGTGAGAAGACGAGGATAGAGGAGGAGAAGAATCACAGTTCATTTGAATTCGCTTCACAAGAGATGGCATTCCGTTACGCCGATGACAAGTCATCAGTTGCAGGCCAAGGCGCAGAAAGGCCGAAACGTGGCGCGCACAAGATTGGGTCAACATGGTGTCAGAGCAGACCAGGTTACTGGAGATGTCGAGTCAACAGAGGCGGAGCAGATAAATGCAGTTCGTTGTTCCACGGCTGTCAGGCACAGATGAGGCCCAGACGACATCCGTGAAGGGGAGTGGTGAAAGAATGTGTGATTCCTAGTGTGTTTCTATTGTCAAGTTACCGAGTGGTTGCGTCTGTGTACGCGTGTTTGTGTGTTGTGTGCAAGTGCCGACTAGTCGATAAACTCTTTCAGTACCTAAAGCTACAATAGCAACCACGCATGTGTTGGGACAAACGGGTACGGGGACAGCTAACACTGAGACCCGACCAGACTGACACCGAGCATGTGTGCCGGCTAGTGGCTAGGAAGAGCAGGATGTCATGTGGGTGTGCGTGATGGGACCGCAGTGTGGCCAAACGCAGGGGCTACGACGGCCCCGCCCGGTCAATCCATCCATCCTGTCTGTACTAACTAAACACAAGTTACTATACCGAAAGACCCCAGCTGAATATCGTCAAAATTCATGAAGGGGAATCGTTGCTTCAAGTGTTCTCGAGTTAGAAGGGCTACTTTTGCTCCGTTTTCGCTGAAAAACTACATATTGTACGTACACAAGATAATACAGTACGTAGGTGCAGTATAAGTATACGTTTGCACTTCCCAGTTTTGCTTCATTTGAGCGGCCGATTCAGGAGTGGTGGCCAGAAACAGATAGCCCATGTATCTTATATTGAAATCTGGCGGGTCTTTATCTGAAATAATTAGCCTATCAAATGAACTACTGTTTTAGCCACTAATCCATCATACTACTTTTATAATCTTTGTGTACCCTTAATTCTCAGATGCTCTCCGGGATTTCGCATAAACTCCGTGCCAAACATAGACATTTGCATGTTTTCGGCGATTGAAAACTGTTGCCTCACCCCACCCGCCGACAAAACCGTTGCGCCTTTGCTGAACTGAAATCTTTTAGGGTACATAAACTACATTGTAGTAGTTTGGATGAACAGTAAAAACTACTGTTGGCAAGTCCGACGGAACCTGAACGTATTTAGGTTTTTAACCTGAAGGACTTGAACCTGAACCTATTCTATTTGAGCCGGACTTGAACCTGTCCCGTTTTGTTGGACTTACTCAAATAGGTTCAAATTTTGAGTGTAATTTTAGGCAAAATTCGTTAAATTTTCGCTTGGATTGCATAGAAATTTAATGGTTTCATGTTTTACACCTATTTTTCAAACTGAAGAAAGTCAGAAACGGAAGTACTACCCGATAAAAAGTCTGATCTGGAGTGGACATGCTTATAGGGTTCAGAAAAGTTTCAAACAGTCAAAATTTCTACAGTTTTTTGTTAATATCAGTGGACTTGAACTTGAACTTATTGTCCAGTATTTTTAGAAGATGGACTTGAACTTGGACTTGAACCTGAAATTTTCCATGTTGGACTTGACATGAACCTGAACCTATTTTTTTAACCCCCGGACTACCCAACAGTAGTAAAAACCTACGGTGTCGTTATTTTCCACCACACAAACTCGCAAATGCTGGCTTTTGAGTGTTCGTTTCAGCCAAAAAGCAACTGACGAGCCCATTATGCCACCTCCGACTATTACCAAGTCTGCATGTTCTGCTGTTGTCAACTGAGGTCGCACGATTTTGCCCGCTTTTCCTTCCGTCTTCGTTTCATACTGCTTGTTATCAAGTATCTACATACATACTAGGCATAACGCATCAGAGATGACTTAATAGAACGAAAACAACGTCACTCACGGTGGAGGCATAAAAAGTTCTGCAACACACACAGCTACTAATTCCGCTTAATGTAGGGAAGAGAGATGGTCGCAGCATCGTCACAAATACGCTTAGCTTATCTCTATTTCTTATCTGCTACTATTACAGTCAGGGAAATAAGTAGGGCCTGACCGGACCGAATCTTACCACCTGACCGGAACCGAACTGGGCATACTGACAGAAAATTTCGGGACCGATAAAAGTTACCGAAAACACTGTTGGCTGTACAAAACACAAGTGTATGTATGATTAGACCAACAGCAAATCAGTATCTGTAGTTCAATACTCAAATTGTGCGTGATAAACGTAACTTTAACCACTTATGTGGGTCAGATACGATATTGTAGCCAACCGTGTACGTAAATACGAAAATGTGCCGTTGAACTTTTTGGAGTCACTTCTTTCTTCTTTAGCGATTTGGTTCAAATCTTCAGAATTTAATTAACGCTAACTCCGCGCATTATAATTTCTGTAGACATACGCTCGTTTTGCTATTGAAATACCTACAAGTTGTTGGCGTCACATTTATTTATGCATGTACGTACTTGCACTCGATTTCTACCTGGCATACAATACAAAACCGTGTATGTTTCCGCAAAACGACTGACTTGTAGAGCTAGCGATCAATACTTGACAACTAAACCATACTACACGTTCAGTTTACTACAGTAAAGGATTTCCTGCTATATCCAAATTAATCTTTTCGATCGCAAATGAAAAAATCAACAACCCTCCATAAGTGAAATGTTTTTTGTTTGGGCATCACTCAAACCTGGGGTCGAACTCTTATGTACAAACAATGTTGTATCGGCACCCTTTATTAGATAGCGGATACGATGCACAAGCCAGAAATCCGACACTGCTGTTTAAGATAGATATTTTCGATTGGGAAGACTTAACCAAAGATAGAAGAATGTTCAAAAAATTCCAGCGTCCACGAGCGGTCGGTTCTGTATAACTCTTTTCAAGTCAAACCGTCTCATGTTGATCGTCGTGTAGGCGCCCTCATAAAATTTCTCCATGAAACCGCGACCTGAAAGTAAACTCAGCTTAACTATAAGCACAGCTTTAGAAAGATCGGAACAACGATGAGCTCAGAAACATACATGCAACAGGGGCTTCTGGGGATCTGCCCCCCCCACCCGACCTACTGTAGGCAAGACCCCCCGAGACGATTTTCCGACCCCCTTCGATTTTTCTGGGAAGTAATTTTCTGAGCAAATTTTTGCGAATTTTAGACACAAAAATTGCCAAAATCGCTTGAAAAACAGCACTTTTTAGCTGTATTTGAGCCCAAATTTGCGATTTTTGACGATTTTTAGCCGAAAAATTGCGATTTTTGAGCGTTTTTTAGTGCCCAACCACCTCCCTAGAATTTGGGCTCAGACCCTCCTGCCGGCGCTATACAGTAAATAAACCGCAAAAAATTGGTTCGGGTGGTCAAAATCCGGAAACTTGGCGGTTGGTTGTGGGAAGGAAGGAAGGCTTGCTTTCAGGTGGGTGGATGCGAGTCCAAGTTGGGGCGGTAGGCCCATGTATGGTCACAGACAGTAGACTCACCGGCAGCAATGGCATGTTGCAATGCATGACCAGAAAATCCACAGACTTGCCAAAAGTTTTCGTAGACTATGTGAGGTCCGATTATTGCATTCTGATCGAAGTAATTGTAATCGTGATAACACGCATAGGCAGTTTTCATCTGAACAAAAACAGTAACAACTAGAAGACAGAGTTTGGTGTTTACCTTCAGTTTCTCAAAAGCAGGCACTCGTCTTGCTAGAACAGGCCAAACTTTCTCATAAAAATAGTCATAATCCACGTCCAGATTGCTATGGTCCATGGACGCGTCCTCTTCCTAAACAGGAAATTCTCAAAATCATCAGCCAACAGAGTGCTCGCAACCTCAGTAGGAGAGCGTCCGCACATATAGGTGTGACCGTAATCCTCCCTTCTACACCAGACACCTGTGGGGTCGACCAGAAACGGCATGTCCAGACCCGGACCCTCCGGACAGTGGAATATGTAGACATAGCGCTTTCTGAAAGTGTACGCCACTATAACACTTGTACAGACAGACAGACCAGTCAGTCAGTCAGTCAGTCAGTCAGTCAGTCAGTCAGTCAGACAGTCAGTCAGTCAGTCAGTCAGTCAGTCAGTCAGTCAGTCAGTCAGTCAGTCAGTCAGTCAGTCAGTCAGTCAGTCACGGACAGATGGACGGACGGACGGACATGACCGAGTTCAACCTGGGCTCGATAGGTATAGGATGTTTCATGTATCCGGTTCCTGTTCCCACTCCTGCCAGAGCTGCCAATTGGCCGGCCCACGGCCCTGCACAGTTCACTATGGTCATTCCTGTCAGTGGTCGGGGCGATGAATCGGTTTTCTGGGGCCGGATCTGAAACTGTCTCTTCTATTCGCTCTATAAATACATATAATGTAGTGTACATATAAATACATATACAGGGTGTGTCAAAAAAAAAACAACCCAGCAGAATTTTTGCTGTAGCAACCGCAAATCTCAACCGATTTGAATGAATCCTGCTTTAAATGAAAGATAAATAAATTCTTGAACGACTGGTGTAGCTTTTATTAAGATGCGTTGCATAGTTCCTGAGATAATTGCTTTCAAAGTCAAAACAGAGATTTTGGCAGTGCACAACAGAGATTAAAACAACCCAGCAGATTTTTACTGTAGCAGCCGCAAATCTCAACCGATTTCAGTGAGTCCTATTTTATATGAAAGATAAATTAATTCTTGAAAGTTTGGTGAAGCTTTTATTAAGATATGATGCTTGGTTCCTGAGATATTTGCACTCAAAGTCAAAACAGATTTTGGCTATGAACAAGAGCGATTTTTATTATTCTGTTGTACTTCATAATAAAACCGATTCCTACTGCTCAGCGCTAACGTAACGAGGTTTTTCTGGTGCCACACATGCTTGGTTACTTCATTTGTAAAAGTCTTGTTGCCCCTCAGCAGTAGGAATCCGTTTTGTTGTGAAGTGCAACGGAATCGCTCTTGTTCACTGCCAAAATTTCTGTTTTGTGTTTGAAGGAAAATATCTCAGGAACTAAGCATCGTACCTTAATAGGGCCTTCACCAGTCTTTCAAGAATTTATTTGTCTTTCATTTAAAGCAGGATTCATTCAAATCGGTTGAGATTTGCGGTTGCTACAGCAAAAATTCTGCTGGGTTGTTTTTTTTTGACACACCCTGTATATGGGCCGGAAAAATGGGTTGGGGTAGTCAAAATCCGAAAATTTGGGGGTGGGCCTGCCGGTTTGGGGGGCGTCGCGGCGATTTTGGTGGGTGGGGTAGGAACAAAAGTCGGCTTCAGGTGGGTGGGTGGGGTCGTTTGGGGGGGGGGGGTCGAGCCCACGTGGGGGGGTGCGCAAACCCCCCAGCCCCCCGGCCCATGTATGAATGTAGTACATGTCTTCGGCTGAGTGCAATTTTAGGCTGCCCAATCGCGGATTGAGAGCATACATGGGCCGGGGGGGGGTCCGGGGGGTTGGCCACCCCCAACTTAGGCTCGACCCCCCCACCCACCCACCCAAAATGGCGTGCAGCCGACCCCACCCACCCTGTGCAGTGGTTGTGGAAATAATGGTGCAGGCCAGCTTTACTACACCAAAAAACTGCACATAACAAACACAAATTTCAAAACAAATTCGACTCTGGCAGCTTTTGTAATGACATGAATTTGTCCAAATTGCTGATTTGTGTCATATACGGTCATAAAATAGTGTGAAATGTTATTTTTGTTCATATAATGGCAGAAAATTGTACCAAAACAACCTAGAAAGCGTTCGCAGGCATTTTTTGGTTTTGCCCCCCCCCAACTGGGCTTCGACCCCCCCCCCCCCGGCGGAAAATTTTGACGGAACACCCACCCCCCAAATTGAAAATTTTGACCCCCCACCCCATTTTTCCGGCCCATGTATGATTGAGAGTCGATCTTTTTCAGACCTTCTCCGAATTATATTTATGGAAAGTAATTTTTGAGCAATTTTTACAGCCTTTTAGAAGAATTTAAGACACTAAACTTGCCAAAGTTTGTTCCTAAGCCACAGTTAGCCTCAATAATAATACTTTCTTAGCTGGCCACAAGTTCTATTTCAGTGAACAGCTGCATTCTGTGCTGTATTCAGGCTAGCATTTCGGCTGAGGCAGACATGGGCACTGGGGGCTAAGGGGGTTGACCCCATAGGCTCTGACCTACCCACCCCATCATACCGCCGCTACCCTCCTCAGGAATTTTTAGGAAGAATTTTGCTTAGAAAATTATGATAAAAGTATGCCTAGATTAGGTGTGTAAATGAGCTCTAACCGATTTTTGCGAAAAATAAGCCTAAAACCTTGATTTTAGTGACTACTTTTTAGCTTCAGGATTTGAAAGATTACCACCCCTCAGCCGAAATGCTAGTCCATGTCTGGACTGAGGCACAGTCTCACCCTAACTCCCAACATTCTTTGGTAGATGCGGTCGGTCTCGGGATCGACGAAGGCCAGACGACCGTGCGGCTCATCGAAAACGAAGCCCTCCACTTTGGCTTTTATGTAATTGACTCCTAGGGTCAGATTCTTCTCTCTGATCGCTTGCAACAACTGCCACGTGTCTATTGCTCCCTCGTTTTCCAGGCCTAAACCACTCAACACTGTACACAGTTGGGGATTCTCAAACAACAGAAGCTCCTGCAACTGAAAGGGACGGAAGGGAAAACCTATTTTCTTTCACCAAAATGCCTCTCGGCGGTCTGGGGAGATCGGGAGGCGCCATTAACTCCAACCCCTGCTACCTTTACAGGTATTGAGAGACTGCCGCGATTAGAAATGTGAAACTCGTCAGGAGTGATAGTTAACTTCTAAGCTCCCCCTACAAGTCGACTGCAAATCCTCTTAGAAAAAATCACTAAACTATTACCAAAAGATCCCAGCTCAATGTCGTCGAAATTCATAAAGGGGAAGCGATGCTTCAGCTCGTCTCTGCTTAACAAAGCCACCTTCGCTCCGAACTGACTGAAAACACGTCAGAAATGCAAAAAACGATAACAAGTTAAAAGGTTCCTGTACGCTTGGACTTTCCAGTTCTGTTCCATTTGCACAGCCGATTCGGGAGTTGTGGCCAAGAACAGATAGCCCATCGGAGTTATATTCAGATCGGGCGGGTCGTTGTCTGAAAGAAATAATAATACGTAATGTATTTTTGCGCTCAAAACCTATTCGCACCCTCAATTCTCAGATGTTCGCCGGCATTGCGCATAAACTCGGCGCCAAACAAGGACATCTCTACGTTTTCAGCCAGAGAGAACTGTTGCGTGATGCCGCCGGGAGACAGAAGCGTAGCTCCTTTGGTGAACTGAAGCGTCTCTCTACTTAGCTTAAACCGAAATCTTAGAGAAAGCTACCGTATCGTCGTTCTCGACCACACAGACGTGGAGGTCCTCGTCTCTGAGGCGTTGTTTCAGCCACCAGGCAACCGACGAACCGACTAGACCGCCGCCGATTATCACAAAGTCAGCGTGCACCGGCATAAGTTCGTGTCGCAGAATCTTGCCCGGCCGAATGTACTCCTTACCCTTTCTTTGGTAGGGGTCGTTCAGGATCTGCAATACCCGCAGATACTTACTAACCAGGCTCTGATCAAAGTTGGAGGGCGTCTGAGACAAAATTCGTGGTATCAACCCAATTCCAATTCACCTGTGCCATATGACACAGACTCCACCCACAAACACAAATGAAACTTCCTAAAATTTTTGTATTCACTAGTTTTCGCCGAACTACCAGCCGAACATCGACAATCCGAACACCCAACGGACACAAAAAAGGGCGGGCGAACACATGACGAATACCCTTCGAACACCACCCAAACAACCCGAACACCTTACAGACATTTTAGGGACATTTTGGGAACACTTTAGGGACGCCACACGAACACCATCACACACACTGGTCTCAATCAGTCTCCGCATACGTAAAACGAGAACGCTATGAAGCAAACATGTCACCATTACAGCATTTTCATAAAAATGTGTTCCTAAAACGTCTCTAAGATGTTCGGGTCGGGTGCTGTTCGGCCAGGTGTTCGCCAACACCTTAACTATGGGTCAGTGTTCGGCAAAATAGGCGATCGCGTTCACAGGCTTCCGAACACAGAAATTGTATTCGCCTCAGGGGCGAATTCGAATGGGATAAAAATCGCTAATCTCGACTAAAAACAGCTAAAATGGCTACTTTACGATCAATTAGCAATTGTTGCACTAAAGAGTGCTCACCTCTTTATATCTGCGTTTCCAACGATCGATTTCGAACTTGAAAACCTGAGCGGTGCGTTTGACCGGAGCCTCACCGGGCCTCATATACTCTCGATTGTCGTACTCGTTCCAGCGCCTTACCGGGCTGACATACAACGGCCGACAACACACACAACTGACGCTACTAAGAGTTGGTAAGAGGGAACAACGCATCATCTTCAAATTGTACTTTCTTATCTGCAAAACAATACCACTGAAACAGAAGGTTCTATTCCAATTTATAATCTTAAGCTAAAACTTGTGGCGTTTGACTAGCGCCGGCACAGAGAAAGACAGATACATAATTAAGAAATGAAGTAATTCCAAGCGCAGAGATTGCAACTGCTGAAGCAGATAAACTGATGCGAGTAAACGTTTCCAATTTATTAAAAACTGAACGACAGACATGCACAATAGTCGATTGTTCATGTCGAGAAAACAACAAACAACAAACCACACAAACTGCGCGCCTAAAATATCAGCCGTTCTCACACTGTATGGGCACCAGGACAATGCACTTATTATTTTTTAGGTTACGGTCCTGTACAAACAAACAAGCATAAAATTTCGAGGGTACCAAACGGCGTTGGACTAGTGCATGAGACGAAGCGTCGGGTCAAAGGTCAGTCAATCAATCAATAAATCAATAATCGTCGCCCTTCGACACCACCTCCTTGCAGGTCGGTCTCAGAAGAATCGTGTGCTCCCATTGCGCTGTGTAACACCCTTTTATGTCACACAACGGCGGGTACGGCTGTACGATTCCTTTATCGCACAAGTCCTACAATTAAACTTTTATTACCACATAAAAACAGATTGATCCAGACTAGGTCTGGCTCTCCAAAAAATGCACCGAGAGGAGTTATTAACTCCGATCCGATCCGATGTAACTCTTTGCGAAACTTGCAATTACGTACATTCTAAGCAAACTTAATAGATCTGCTTGAAACGTAATCCCAACGGTTTTTCGTGCATCAGCAGCTGAACCGAATTTTTAGCGCCAAATTTGAATTGATAAAGATGACTTCTTGTAGGATCGTCATTTTTGGGCAGCTGACCATTGAGCCAAAGCATGTGAGAGAGCGCTGACCTTAAGAGCCATGACGTATTTGGTCTGACCGAGCCTGTCCAGCCATCTACGGCAAAAGGCCAACGTGCCGAAGTTGTCAGAGATCACGCCCAGAAGTTGTTTGCTGCGTGCTAAGCTGCAAAAGATAAACAAAATGAGAGGAAGAAAGAAGCGAAATAATAAAGCCACCGTAAGGGCACTCGTTCTACATCGAAATCTTTCATATAGTGTGAGCATTCCATGTCGTCGTGCACGAATCCTTTACCCGTACTTCCGAACGTTTCGATCGCATAGAATTCGTTCTCCTAGAACAGTCACAACTGCTAAAACCTTTTACTTTACTCATTCATAACCAGACCGGCGTACCTCCATTTTCGTTTGCTCTCCGCCTTTAACGATAGGCACCGTTTTTCCTGCGTGAATACGGTACTGACCAATCGAGTGACCGTTTAGGTTACGGATAGGACGCACTAAACACTTCACTTATTATACATACAGTCTGGCACTTAACGCCGCTTATGGTACACCTACCTAGGCTAGTGGCACCATATATGGTACCGGTGCCATACTTGAATGGTACCCCCACGTTCGGGGCCTGTGGTGGTATCATTATATGGTACCCCTACCTTCGCATTGGTACCGTTATTACCAGTACCATACATTGTACCGGTACCAGTACAATATTATGGTACCACCCTGTTCATACGCACGTACTACAGGGTGTGCCAAAAAAAAAACAACCCAGCAGATTTTTCGCTGTAGCAACCGCAAATCTCAACCGATTTGAATGAATCCTTTTCTAAATGAAAGATAAGTAAATCCTGAAAAGACTGCTGAAATTTTCATTAATGTACTCTGCTTAGTTCCTGAGATATTGGCTCTCAAAATCAAAACAGTGATTTTGGCAGTGAACAAGAGGGTCTTTTTATTATTCTGCACTTCGTAATAAAACGGATTCCTGCTACTGCTAAGGGCTCTTGGAGGCTTTACAGGTGACACAGAAACTCGGTTTACTTCAACACTAAAGTATCATTATCCCCAGCAGTAGGAATCTGCTTTATTATGAAATGCAACGGAATCGCTCTTGTTCTTTGCCAAAATCTGTTTCGACTTTGAAGGCAAATATCTTAAGAACTAAACTGTGAATCTCAATAAAAATTGCACCAATCTTTGAAGAATTTATCAGTCTTTCATTCAAAAAAGGATTCATTCAAATCGGTTCAGATTCATGGTTGCAAAAGTAAAAAATCTGCAGGGTTGTTCTTTATCACTCTTGTTTGTTCATTGCCTAAATCTCTGTTTTGATTAAGCAGACTATCTTAATAAACGGTACATCAATCTTTCAAGAATTTATTTATCTTTCATTTAAAAAGGATTCATTCAAATCGGTTGAGATTTGCGGTTGCTACAGCAAAAACTCTGCTGGGTTGTTTTTTTGGCACACCCTGTATGGTACCGACACATTGTATGGTAACGTCACCATATTATGGTACCACCACAGTCCGCGAACGTGGGGTTACCATACATGGTGCTACTAGCCTAGGTACTAGTACCATAAACGGCGTTAAGTGGCAGACTGTTATAGCTGTTAGTTATACAGCTGCATTAGGAAGCCAACCACCGCACAGCACTCTCATCTACAGGGTGTACCAAGGAAAAGATTCTTTACTGTAGCAACCGCTAATCTCAACCGATTCGAGTGAATCGTTTTTGAATGAAAGACAAACAAACTCTTTCAACATTCGCATTATTGATGTATGCTTTAGAGTGTCAAAGATCTTGTGGCCGCATTTGCTTTATTACTTCCTGAGTGTGTGAGCCCTTTTCCCCACCTAATTTTCTCTCACAGCTCCATGATGATTATCTTCTGCATATTCTCAGCTGCAAGTGTTGCACCCTTTGTTGCTGGGCTGCCGAGCTGCACTATCCACTCAGCGAATGGTTCATTAAGAGTCAGTCTCTGAACCGATCGAGTCTTGGCCCTTTGCCCTATTCAGACCCAAAATTGAAAGTTGGGCGTAGAGGGCTGAAAGTTGGAACACTAAAACATATTGACAAGTTATCAATGACCTGCAAAGAATTTCCAGATTCGACGCTTCACGCGCGAGATATGGCCTTCTAAAAATCGGCCCGCTTAACTATGGGACCAAAATTTCGATATCGAATTTCTGACTTGCTGATCGGAATTCAGACCTAACAAACGGGGTTTTTGCGTAACTTTTTGAGTAGTTTAAGAATCTTTTACTAAATTTCATTTTTGGAAAAAAAATTTTTTTTCGTCCCCCTATCGGGGGGCATAACTCGTCTGGAACCCCCCTAGACCGTTCTTTTTATTTTAGATTATAGTAGCGCTATATCTTAGCTACACGCCGGTGTAAAACATTACCGGCTACCGGACGGCAGGCAAACACTGAAATATTTGCGTTCAAAAATTAAAAATGCCACATTTTGCATGTTTCACTGGGGTACATAAATTTCCAACTCAAAGTTCTAGCTTACTAATTGGACTTGAATTCTAAAAATTGATGTCTAAGCTGCACTTTTTAAGTAGTTTAAGAATCTTTCATTGAATTTCATTTTTGGAAAAAAATTTTTTTTTGCCCCCCCCCCCCTATCGGGGGGCATAACTCGTCTGGAACTCCCTAGACCGTTCTTTTTATTTCAGATTATTGTAGCGCTATATCTTAGCTACACGCCGGTGTAAAACATTACGGGCTGCCGGACGGCAAACACTGAAATATTTGCGTTCAAAGATTAAAAATGCCACATTTTGCAAATTTTTGGTCACAGTGAAACATGCAAAATGTGGCATTTTTAATTTTTGAACGCAAATATTTCAGTGTTTGCCGTCCGGTAGCCGGTAATGTTTTACACCGGCGTGTAGCTAAGATATAGCGCTACAATAATCTGAAATAAAAAGAACGGTCTAGGGCGGGTTCCAGACGAGTTATGCCCCCCGATATGGGAGCGAAAAAAATTTTTTTTCCAAAAATGAAATTTAGTAAAAGATTCTTAAACTACTCAAAAAGTTACGCAAAAGCCCCGTTTGTTAGGTCTGAATTCCGATCAGCAAGTCAGAAATTCGATTTCGAAATTTTGGCCCCATAGTTAAGCGGGCCGATTTTTAGAAGGCCATATCTCGAGCGTGGAGCGTCGAATCTGGAAATTCTTTGCGGCGGTTACATAACCTATCAAGACGTATTAGTCCTCCAACTTTGAGCCCTCCACACCGAAGTTTCATTTTTGGGTCTGAATACTGAAACTCGATCGGTTCAGAGACTGGCTCTTAATGTGGCTTTTCTCCCAGCCATTTACCGGCCTCATCACCACATCACAACTTTGCTCACTATTCTGTAACGCTTTTTAGTCCAGATTCTCCAATACTCTAGTGATTGTAGTCTGGTTCCATTACTCAAGTTGGTTTCACCGCCAATGCTACTCCTCTTGCTCCAGCCGGTTGAGACCTCAGGGACTAGCAGACGGACGATCTCTCGTTCCAAGCCACTTTACCTCTCCTTCCTATTTCTTCCCCACCCTCAACTAACCTTTTTTCTCTTACCAAGAAGTGTGAAACATCTTTTCGTTGGCAACGTCCCACTCTGTCATACAAAAAGGTGCGTCTGTTGACCTGATATCAACAGCTAATCGCTGATGGCCAGGGCGAGAAATATAAAAATGCACACCCCCTTTTTCGAACTTTACTAAGGTCGATTCGTTCTTGGTCATTACTTTATCGATTTAGCTCAAATTTTAAGGATTGATTAGCAAGAAAACTGGGTAAGTTGGGTGCCAAAATTCTGACTCGTGCTGGTTTCGTGACCCGAAAACAAAGAATTTGGGCGGACCACGGAAATTCTAATTTTTCGGCAATTCAAAGAGCATGGGTCTGAAACTTACCGAAATGATTGATGTTGCCATAGGGTATAACGTACTAACTAGGTTCGACAAATGAATGAACCTGGTATTTAAAATCTGTTCCACATCATAGAAACCTTCCCCACAGTGTTTTTGGAAAATCGAAAATCCTCAGAAGCGTCATTTCACCGGTTTTACAAAGAAAAGTCAGATTTTGTCGTGTTTCTGAAATTTCCCAATTTTGGTGCCCTTTGATCTAGAGCCTGCCCAGTCAGTGTGTTGTGCCCAATGGAATACCAATAATTTCTACAAGTTTCAGACCCATACTCTTGAATTGCCGGAAAATTAGAATTTCCGTGGACCACCCTGATTCTTAGTTTTCGGATCATAGGACCAGGACGGGTTAGAATTTTGGCACCAAACTTGAGCAGCATCTGCCCAGTCATCTTGTTAATTAATGCTGAAAATTTGAGGCAAATCGATAAAGAATTGACCGAGAACGAATCGTTTGAGTAAAGTTCGAAAAAGGTGTGAACACTATTTTGGCCCATAATGAACCGATTAAAACTTATTTAAAACGTGTAAAAACCGCACGAAAGAATCCATTTCAAAACGCGTGCAAAAACCTATTTTATTCGACATAATACAGCTAAAATGCATTTCTGGATCCTCATTTAGGGATTTTGAAACCCAAATTAGGGCTCCGAAACTGTTTCGAAAACTGTTCTTGAAAACCCAAATTAGTGTTCGGCATTCGGGAACCCTGTTTTGGGCCTTCAGAAACCCAATTTAGGGTTTCGGCACCTTATTTCGGGTTTCAAAATCCTCAATGACCGTTTCAGAAAGCCAACTTATGGTTCCGTAACCCTGTTTTGGGCCTTAGAATTAGGGTTCCGGACATATGTACATGTAACAGGGGGTCTGAAGCCAGCACAGTTGGTCGAGTGGCAGGCCACCGATTGCTGTGTGCGTGTGTAGCGAGGCGACTACACACGTTGACCCCCTCGGCGCGGCTAGTGTTTGTCGCCGAAGAGGAATGACAGGTAGGCTGGCATGTGGCGCGTGTGCCAGCTGAACTTCTAAACGTGCTCACTCACTCCTCTCACCCATCTGCAGTGGTCTGAGGCCGGCCGTCTTATCTGCCAATGAGGAGTTGGGCTCGCTTCATAGCCCTTGACTACAGCCCCCGGGCGCACGTCCTGCTCCCGTACGGCGCTCCACCTTGCAGTGCCAGCCTTGTCTGTATACTCGCTGCACAGGTGGCAGCGTGGGGCGTCTAAGGCACTGTTGTCTGTTGACCGTCCCGCGCTTCCGGGTAGTCTTGCCGGTTACTAACAAGACTAAGAGGGGGTCTGGTCTGGGATGTCTGCCCTAACGCGACTTAGGCCAGACCCCCCGGATGGGGACCTCCCAAAGACGATTTTCCCCTCTGATTTTCTGGCAAGTAATTTTTTGAGCAAATTTTTGCGATTCTTTGAAACTTCATACAAAAATTGCCAAAATAGCCTGTAAAACAGCACTTTTTAGCTGTATTTCAGCCCAAATTAGCAATTTTTAGCCGAACAATTGCGATTTTTTCCATTTTTGAGCGTTTTTAGTGACCAACAAGCTCCCAAAATTTGTGCTCAGACCCCCCAGCCGGCGCTAGACCTCTCAACCCGCCTCCCCCTTTGGCGGATAACGTGTTACATGTATGGTTCCGGAACCCTATTTAGGGCTATTAAAACCCTAATTGGGGTTCCGCAACTGTGTTTAGGGTCTCTGAAACCCTAATCAGAGCCTTTGGAACCCTGTTTACAGGATTAGAAACCCAAAAATAGGGTTTCAAAAAAAATCCCCCGAGAATCCGGTTGGGGGAATTTTCTCCGAAAATCGGGCCTGCCGAAAAATACCCCTATTTTCCCCCAACTACATGTATGTGGAATACCTGAGATATTTGCCCTGAAAGTCAAAACAGTAAATTTGACAATGAACAAGAGGGATTCTGTTGCACTTCAAAATAAAACAAATCCCTACTGCTGAGGCTAATGAGACTTTACTGGTAAAGTAACTAAGCGCGTGTGTTACCAGTAAAGCCTGTTTACGCTCTCCCTTAGGAATCTGTTTTAGTATGAGGTGTAACGGAATAACAAAAACGCTCTTGTTCATTGCTAAAAAATTACAATTGAGGGCAAATATCTCTGGAACTAAGCAGTGTATCATACTAATTCATTCATTAGATTCGGTTGAGAATTATTACGGTTGCTACACTAGAAAATCTGCTGGGTTGTTTTTCTGGCACACCCTACACCCACTTCACTTTCTTTAGGCTTTCTCACTCGTGTAGGCAACCTGGATTTTACTCTAACCTTCCTTTTCTTAGGAAATCGGCAGTTTTATAGGCACTTGATGATTACCGTCCCTGACTGCTGATACCTCTCATTTTTTCTGGCCCATGTATGTATGTCATGTATGCTTACCACCGGTTCAAAACTGCTAATGCACCTGTATAAGTTTTTCCGTCGAGTTCCACTTCATAAGAAGTCATCACTTCTTCGATTGCTTCACCGACATCGCACAGCCGCACGTCAATCCCTGCCGTCTGCGCAAAAAGAAGGACCATGTAATTACAGTCAGCGGCCTATTCTATTGCCCATACATGGGCCAGAAAAGTCTGGACGAGGAGGGCCTGAGATTGTAATGGTGGTCTCATAAATCGCTGTAAAATTGCCTATTTTGCTTAAAAAGCTCAAAATTTTTGGGTATGATGGACATGCTGACTTAGCATTTTTGATATCTGTGACTTTTTAAAAAATTGCAAAAATGCGTCAAAAATAGGATGGAAGCAGTAGGAAGAATCTACTCAGTGGACAGACCCAATGAATCTATAATGCCAATACCTTAATCCCAGTGTAAGTGGCGTCTTTGACTGCTTCTACCAATTTGTCGTATTTATGATTGAAGTGCACAGTAAACGCACAATCTACGATTCGTCCTAAAATCGAAAATCACACAAATATCAGTAAAAACTGTTCTCGAAAATTACAAAAATATCAGTAAAAACTGTTCTCACAGTACCTACCTCTGACATGGGTTCCAAAATCTATTTTACAGACGTCATCGTATTGCAGAACAGTATCATCGCCTAAAACACTTGTACAATGCAAGACAGGTTGAAACATAATCAAAACGGGTCTACCGGCGTTAGGCGTGTAGTGAGCAGCGCAGTGATTGAGACTGCACCCAGTAGGAAAGGCCAAACCTGCTTCCAGTTTATTTTCGTTGATTAAACGACGACTGCAGTCTTCTAAGCGCTCGCTAAACCTCATAATGAAGACAGAAAAAAGAGAAAACAAATAAAACAGTCGTACCAAATATCAAACATTTTGAGGCCGGGTTTCAACCAACTTTGCACCCATTGTCTGGTCTGTCTGTGAGCCTCAGCCGCCCTTCTGAACTCTTTGTACAGTTCGTCGTACGTCTCATCCAACGTCTTCTTCTCCTCATTCGTCATACGATCCACTGCTGTGCGACTGAAAACCCGTCGCGCTTAGGTTTCAGTGCTGCTCTATACAGCCTACACGATAAATTTGACTCATAGTCGACATAAAGCCCAATTTTTGGAGGGAGTTCTTCGGAACTCTTACACAGTGCTCCCTAGTTCTTGTGAATAAGTTGGTGTCTGATTTCTTTGGTGGGCTAACATTTCGGCTGAGGGAGTGGAGAATTTTGAAATTCGAGAGGTGGTAAGCTAACAGTCAGATTGCTACTAAACGGCGGCCAACCCCCTCAGTCTCCCTTTTGCCTATGTCTGATTCCTCGGAGTGTTATATTTAGCAACCAGGGGCCGTATCGCGAAAGCACTAATAGCGCTATTAGGGTAATAACAATTAGCTGGCTCAATAATAGAGACAAAATGGCATCGCCGAAGCACTAATAGGCTTATTATACTAATAGAGGAATAATAGCCGATAACAGCAGTCCAGCGAGTTGTTACAGTACAGTGAGGTACTAAAGACGGAATATGGGAATGTATGGTAGGGGTACAGTATATAGAATGTGAAATTTGGGGCTATATCGCGAAAGCACCGATAAAGTTATTAGGGTAATAGCACTATTAGTGCTAAAACGGCGTCTATTAGGGTAACAGCAAAAGATGCGCTATTAGTGAATCGCGGAAGCACTAATAGAGGTCCAGTTTACTGTTAGTGGTTTAACCGCTTGTTCGCAGTTAACTATTATTCAGTTTTTCTGCGCATCCTTTGTTTTTCTTCTTGCGCCTCGTGCTCCCGATTAAGAATGAACAATCATTACGGTCCGCCTGCTAAACGCTACCGAAAACTTAACTTTACAACAGCTGAGACGGAGCGAATTGTCAGTTTCTTTAAGCGACAGAGAACCCTCTTCCAACAAGATGAGTTGAAGCCTTGTGCAAATGCAGCGAAAACGAAGAAATGGACGGAGTTGACAAACGCCATTAATGCTTCAAACCGTTTGGTCAAACGAACTTGGGAACAGGTTCGTCAGAAGTACCAAAATATCCAAACGGCTGTCAAGAAGGACTATTCGAACAGAAAGGAGTGCGCAAATGGAACTGGAGGTGTCTCCTCTCCCGGCTTGGTCGACCGATCTGCACAGAAGTTACTCTGGTCTTGGCATGGCTTAGGTTGAATCGCCTCTGGGCCAACGTGGCAGCGCCCGGAAAGTCATACGGGGTTAAAAGGAACGGATGACAAGGATAGGCAGAATCACCAAGAAGCATTCCTTTGTAGGTAGAGTTTCCAACTTTTGACAGACACTAGACTCAGTAAAGATTCTAGAGTCATACACTGAACCGGGAAATTTGGCCACCACGTTCACAAACAGACCGTCGGCGTCACAGATACCTTGCACATTGAAGGACGAAAACCCTTTCCTATTGATGAAGGCAAACTGATTCTTAGTAGGAGCTTGGATGCGCACATGGGCGCCGTCAATAGCCCCAGCAAGACCTGGGATTCCAGCCAGGTTAAAGAAGGACCGGTTCGATCATTCAATGTCAGTTTCGCTGCTTCGGTATCTAATGAATTGTGAACTATGACACAAAGCAGTTGACACCCTCCGAACGATGACAGTAGTAGATTGGCTGATTCCGGTTAGATCTCCTGCAGAAATTTTAACATCCCTCAGCGAAAAATTTAAGAGCAACACAGATCTGCAGGGAGGTGGACAACGAACGGTTTCTTCGACTTGCACGCTCTAGATCATCTCGGAGCAAGTCGGCCAGCCAAAATATTGACCGTCGGTCAAACCTGTACCGCCTCACAAGTTCAGCATCGTTAAGACTGTCCAAAGGATTCAACCAGTCGCGAAAAACTCGTTCACATCGCAGTAGATGACGAAGGCAGTAATTATACACAATTTGAACTGCCATCATTAGTAAGTATAAAAAAATTACAACTTTTCATGTTTTACAGCTTTCACACCATAGGCTAATAGGCGCTAGCAGCGCCCTGGACCGCTGTTAAGTTTTCTTCCTGCGCTATTACTCCTTTATTAGTCTAATAAGCCTATTAGTGCTTCCGCGATGCCACTGCATTTTTGTTAGTCCAGCCCTCTAATAGTTATTACTCTAATAGGGCAGTTCGTGCATCCACAACATGCCGATATTAGTGGTTGAGCGCTGCACTAATAGCGCATCTTTTGCTGTTACCCTAATAGCCGCTGTATTAGAGGTAATAATGATATTACCCTAATAACTTTATTAGTCGTTTCGCGATACGGCCCCAGATCGTAAATTGAAGCCTTGATTTTGCTGTCAATTAGCCGCAGTTTGGCATAAAGCATTTGTGTGTGGCTCTCACACGAGTTTCGTGAATTATGCACGCTTTAATGGGGAAAAGGAATCCAAATCGACTGATTTTAACGTGCATCAAAACTTCTAATTTATACACTTCTAATTAGAAGTCGAGTTCGTTTAACAGCATTCATTGCGCTCATCTTTTAAATACTCTTTTAAGAGTCAGTCGCTGATTCAATCGAGTCTTGCTCCTTTGCCCTATTCAAACTTGAAAATTGAAACTTTGGCTCAGAGAGCTGTAAGTTGGCATACTAATACACATACATAGCCCGCGGAGGTTAGGGTGCGGTTTACCTCTCCCCTGCCAATACCACCCCATTGGCCGGCAATACCCCTCCCGGAGGGAGAAAATTTTCGCTTAACACAAAATAGGCGTTTTTGGACATTTTACCGAAACCCCTTTTTGGATTTACCGTTCAACATTTTCCCGCAAAAGTGAAACAGACAATTTACATAGATTATTCCTATTCAAGCCTGCGTAATTCAGTCACAAACTACTTTATGTTTGGCAAATTACTTGATACCGCTACAAAATTCTAAAGCAGAAAACGGTATCTGAGCATAATTAAAGATAGAACTGGGTTTTTGTCAAAAATCAATTCTAACTTTCCAAAGTATGAAATTTTGGATTATGTAGGACAAAAGAACTGAAACCCGATCAAACCAGACACTGGCGGACTTCTAAAACAGGCTGATACTCACTCATCTTGAGCAATAGGATGTTCCATGATTTGTCCAATAGGATAATTCCCGTCCGGGAATAACTTATCGATGGGTATCATAGGTTTTCCTTTCAAATACGATTGGTCACCCTCTGGCTTGACGCTTGCCACTTCCGCGTCTTTTTCTTCCACTACTCCTACAGCACCTGAAAGCATTCTATGACAAATCTTTGTGCTAGTCTTGTTCACCACTGTTACAGTCCTCACATATTGTTTTATCCTCACACATCATGATCTACATTCGTGTTTCTCATGTGACTAGCTTAGAGTTTTCTGACAAATTTGCAGCCCAAATTATATTTTGGACCGAGAATCACACAATCAAGTAGGTTGTTAGAGCCAACCCAAAAACAACAAGTTTTTCTGGGAAGTTACTGTACTGCCAGTTATTGTTATCCAAAATTGCGATTAGTAAGAATACCATTTTTCAGCTGTATTTCAGCACAAACAGCGTTTTTCAGTTTTTTTGGACCAGAATACCCAGTTTTGAACGTTTTTGTTAGTTCTCAATACGACCCCTGCCCCAAATTTTGACTGGATCTCCGCCGCGGCCAAGCTCTGTATCCAGCCAGCTGTGGCGAATGACCTGTTACAGATTTATGTGTAGAATAGAAACCTTTCTTCTTCTTCTTCTTTCCGGCAGTCTTTTCTTCAGTCGCAGAGGACTCAACGGTGCCATTTTTTACGATCGGCCCGTCCAGTTGCCGGATGATTTCGTCTATGTCGTCCTCTGCTTCTTTCTGCTCCCCTCCGCCGCCTAATACACACAACCACTTTCTCTTTTATCTATCTCGTTTTAGCAGTCAGGCACCTAACGGCTTTTATGGTACCGGTAACTAGACTAGTGGCTCCATATGGTATCCCTACCTTCGGGGACTGTGGTGCTAGTGCTACCATGTAAGGTGTCAGTACCACAAAACAGCATTAAGATGCATTTTGCGAGAAAGTCAGCTTTGAGGGGGCAAGCAGGGCCATCTCACGGATCTGGCTGATATTTATATCTATTAAAATAGAGCACAGTCGAAGACCAACGGTGCATGCCCGGCCACCAGCAACCCCCTAGAACCGGAGCTACACCCCCTCAAAGTTGGGTCGGCAGCAATTTTCGGGCTCATTTTAATAGCTCTGACACTCTCCATTCAAACGATCACCCTTCATTCGTTTCTTAAGCTAGGATCCCGACTCGCATATGGTTTTGTAGCTGGCCCAATGGCCTTTCATTTTCTGGTACTCCCGTTTCCAGATCGTAGCTGGTTACCGAGATATTCGCCGAAAACTGCGAAATTTCCACAAAATGCCACTCCGTTTTTTTTCGAAAAATCTTTTTAACTTTTTGTGCAAAGGCCCTGCCAAGCTAATGTTTTAACAAAAGTTAGGCATGAGTTGGCCAAACAAAATGAGCGCCCCAAAGTGTGCGGTTAGGGGGGGGGAGGGGGGGGTATTTTGGCCCCTCAAAGGTGTTCGAAAAAAATTTTTTTCTGCAAAGCTTTGTTGTTAGCATACTGCTATATGCAGTTTTGTGTGCTGAGTTCGAAAATGCATTCAGTTTAGCTAGATTCGCTCTGGATCGGGAGAAATTGGCGTCCAAAGTTGAGACCAACCCTTTTTCTTGACTGGCACTACTCGCTAGTATGACCATTAACCGCGGTGCAATGCAGTTTTTCTTATGTAGTTTTTGCTGCTGAATCCGAAAATAACTTTATTTTTGCTCTACGTTGCCTACTTTTGAAGATATCGGCATTTTCATGATTTGGGAAGAAAACGGCTGCACTTGCTATAACATGCTTGTTTGAAAGGTGGCTCAATTCAGTCGCATCTAGGGTACAGAGCCATAAAAATTTACATCACCTAATGCAGTTTTTGCCGCTGATTACGAAAATGACATCTGTTTTTCAATCTGACTGCTCCTGAGCTACTTATGTAACTTTTATGCCCTGGTACTCAGACAATAAGTTATCTGTCAAATCTGGACGTAATATGGTATCTATCTGGTGCAGTTTTTTCCGCTGATTCAGAATATCATCATATTTTTGCGCTACGGCCACTCGGTCGCAAGTTATGGACCTCCAAAGTTTCATTAAGAAACATGCCATGAGAAGCCGTAATCCTGAAATAAATGTTCAGTGTTCATGCATTTCTGAAATGAACCTTTTGTCAGTCAATAGTGCACCCGACCTATTTTGACCCGCTGAGTTCAAAAATGGCGTTTGTTTTAATCTATAGTTACTCCTTTTGGAGATATATGAATATTAATGCAAATTTTGTTTGATCAGTAATATCTCAAAATTGAACAGCAGTGCAGAAAAACAAAGGTCATTTTTTAACTCAGCGGGTCAAAATAGGTCGGGTACACTATTGACTGACAAAAGGTTCATTTCAGAAATGCATGAACACTGAACATTTATTTCAGGATTACTGTTTCTCATGGCATGGTTCTTAATGAAACTTTGGAGGTCCATAACTTGCGACCGAGTGGCCGTAGCGCAAAAATATGATGATATTCTGAATCAGCGGAAAACACTGCACCAGATAGATACCATATTACGTCCAGATTTGACAGATAACTTATTGTCTGAGTACCAGGGCATAAAAGTTACATAAGTAGCTCAGGAGCAGTCAGATTGAAAAACAGATGTCATTTTCGTAATCAGCGGCAAAAACTGCATTAGGTGATATAAATTTTTATGGCTCTGTACCCTAGATGCGACTGAATTGAGTCACCTTTCAAACAAGCATGTTATAGCAAGTGCAGCCGTTTTCTTCCCAAATCATGAAAATGCCGATATCTTCAAAAGTAGGCAACGTAGAGCAAAAATAAAGTTATTTTCGGATTGAGCAGCAAAAACTACATAAGAAAAACTGCATTGCACCGCGGTTAATGGTCATACTAGCGAGTAGTGCCAGTCAAGAAAAAGGGTTGGTCTCAACTTTGGACGCCAATTTCTCCCGATCCAGAGCGAATCTAGCTAAACTGAATGCATTTTCGAACTCAGCACACAAAACTGCATATAGCAGTATGCTAACAACTAAGCTTTGCAGAAAAAAATTTTTTTCGAACACCTTTGAGGGGCCAAAATACCCCCCCTCCCCCCCACTAACCGCACACTTTGGGGCGCTCATTTTGTTTGGCCAACTCATGCCTAACTTTTGTTAAAACATTAGCTTGGCAGGGCCTTTGCACAAAAAGTTAAAAAGATTTTTCGAAAAAAAACGGAGTGGCATTTTGTGGAAATTTCGCAGTTTTCGGCGAATATCTCGGTAACCAGCTACGATCTGGAAACGGGAGTACCAGAAAATGAAAGGCCATTGGGCCAGCTACAAAACCATATGCGAGTTGTGATCATAGCTTAAGAAACGAATGAAGGGTGATCGTTTGAATGGAGAGTGTCAGAGCTATTAAAATGAGCCCGAAAATTGCTGCCGACCCAACTTTGAGGGGGTGTAGCTCCGGTTCTAGGGGGTTGCTGGTGGCCGGGCATGCACCGTTGGTCTTCGACTGTGCTCTATTTTAATAGATATAAATATCAGCCAGATCCGTGAGATGGCCCTGCTTGCCCCCTCTCTTCGGCACCAAAGCTGACTTTCTCGCAAAATGCATCTTAAGCATTAAACGGCATTAAGTGCCAGACCGTATTAGCGGACATAGTCCAGTTTCTTTATACAGCTGTCAGGCACTTAACGTCACCATACATAGGACAGAAAAATTTAGAGGGAGGGGCCTAAAATCATCTCGAGGGGAGGCCGATTTCCTATAAAAACGCCAAAAACGCTGTGAAATTGATGATTTACCTTAAAAAATCGCGACAGCTATGCGCGGGCTGGGCCTTGGACCGCTAGTGGCGGAAAAACCCTAGGCAATACTACATGCAACAAGTCCGGTCCGGGCTGGCCCTGGGGAGGGGTTTCGTCACAGGGTCCAGAGGGCCATCGCCCAGGGAGGGTGTAAATATTTTAAAAACCTCCAAAACGTCTAGCACGTTTTATTCTGTAAGAAGGCTAAAAATCGCTACTTTAAGCTGCCGCACTGTTGGCAACGTTACCATACATGGCGTTAGGTGTCTGACTGTTATGGGTCGCCCAGACTTGTCGCGCGTAAATATCTTCCGATTACCGGCCATGTGGTTTCTAAAGGCCCATTCGCCCTTCCTCCAGCTGCCAAACCCAACTTTTACCCTTTAGGCTCAGGCTTAGGGGCAAATTTTCAAGACATCTACGGCGGCAGATAATAGGAGGGTATATATAATATACATGTCAGTACCAGACTTTCGGTGGTTGTTTTGTTAATATAGGCCTAAATAGCGAAAACAAAATGCAAATTCGAGCGTATTATGAGCACCTTTCTTCTTGCGCTTCTTTTTCTTTTTCTTGACAGAGCTGTCGGCTTCCTCGGCTGGTGCCACTTGCTTGTCTAGCTGCTCTGCTTTTGGCTCGAATTCCGTTTCCACTTCGTCTTTCGTGTGCAGTCCTGACATCTTGTCTGTCCGCACCTTTAACAAACAACTTATTACAGCTACACACTAAACAGATGTTTTCTCTTTTCTCGGAAAACCGTTGTCAACAACAACAACAACAAGCAATGCACAGAAAGAAAAAGAACTTGTTTTCTGTTACCTTAGGTCCTTCTTTTCTTATTCATTTTTAGTTATTAACAGAAAACACAATAAAAATAAAAATCAAAACTTCGCAGTCGCTGCAGCCAACAACGATGGGATTCTTTCGGAAAATAAGCCCGCTCACCCAGCAAACGAGTCTTTAGAAACCTCAGCTTCCTAGGCCTAATCCTGAAACTAAGCCTAAACTTTAAACTAAGCTAAACTTATGCTCTAATAAGTCAGCGAAAGTAAGTGCGAGGTGCGAGTGCGATGCGAGTGGAGGAGCACGGGACCAATCACTGCCCCCTTCTTTCTGAACCGCGTCGCAGCGTGCGGCGGCAAATTTAAACCACCCCGCTGCTGTGCTGCCACTTGGTTAATTGCGCGTAATCTTCAATCGATTTTTCCTCGCTTTGCTGACCGTGCGCACACACTTTAGCCACACACACACACACACACACACACACACACACACACACACACACACACACACACACACACACACACACACACACACACACACACACACACACACACACACACACACACACTGGCACTGGCACTGGCACTGGCACTGGCACTGGCACTGGCACTGGCACTGGCACTGGCACTGGCACTGGCACTGGCACTGGCACTGGCACTGGCACTGGCACTGGCACTGGCACTGGCACTGGAACTGGCACTGTAACTGGCACTGGCACTGGAACTGGCACTGGCACTGGCACTGGCACTGGCACTGGCACTGGCACTGGCACTGGCACTGGCACTGGCACAAGTGGATTACGCCTAAAATCCAAAAATCCTTTATCCCCTTAGATCTCAGTCCGACTTTTTGCACTCTGTTTACCTTTCCTAATGGCCAAGCAAATTTTAAACTGGTGTTCTGCTGGAATATTTTGTTTTCCTTGCTGTGATGACACGCAAACTGCTGGGAATATTCTCCAATCGCTTGACTCCGCGCAACTTGATCCACTGTGATTTGGTCATTTTCTGGAATTTGGCAATCCTCCTGGCTGTCGGCTTTGATAGCGGTCTCACACGAAAACCACGAACTGTCTGCATGGTCACATTCAGAGCGGCGCTGTTCCTTCGAACAAAGCAATTTCAAAACTCAAAACCTTGGACTTGAAACCGATTTCTTGAGGCCCGGTCGAGAGCTGATCGCTCGTCTCTATAACGAAGAACAAATCCATCTTTTTACGTTGGTTTCTCGCTGAACACGAAACGTCACAACAGCGCCTGCATAGGGAAGTGCAAGTGTTGCACAACCACACCAAGCAACAGAAACAATCGTAATACGCTAACGGTGAAGTGAGCAGAAACAGAACAAAGACAGGTGCAGCACAAGCAGACCCGTACAGCCAAGGATACCCTTGGTACAGTGAGCAAAAACAGCGCGGCAGTGAGGGCAACGGCAAGACAGCGGCGTGGTTTAAATTTGCCGCCGCACGCTGCGGCGCGGTTCAGAAAAGTGGGCAGTGATTGGTCCTGTGCAGTGGAGGAGTGGTCGCCGAGTGGGGGCTTATTCCCTACTGCGACAGCGATTTATGCAACACTACCCCCTAGTCGCTAGCTCGCTACTACGTCGTCCTACTTGTTTTATCTAACCACTTCACTCAACGAACATGCAAAGTTGTATTTAAAAACAGCAAAAACAAAAACTTTATTATCATCCACAAAACATACATAACAAACGAATAAACCAAAGAATAATGGAAAGTAACCAAAATCATTACAGACGTACAGTTTCACCAATCTCTTTGTTAATGCAAGAATTATTGCAGAGACAGTGGCGTATCCAGGGGGTGTAGGGTGGGTACACCCCCCTTTGCGGTGGAGGTAGGAAGAAGAAGTCGGCGCTATCGTAAAATCCGGTTGAATATAAAATATAACGGATCCAAGATAAATTAGCGGATCCAACAAAATATAACGGATCCAAACGCAGGTTTGTACTATTCAATTGTAACGGATCCAAACGCACTATTCAACTGTAACGGATCCAAGCGCACTATTCAACTGTAACGGATCCAAACTATTCAATTGTACCGGATCCATACTATTCAATTACGGATCCATGGCAATGTGCTGTCAAAATTTAACGGATCGTCAAAACACGCAACAAGCCTGCAATTCGGCGCCCACCACACTATTCAATTGTAACGGATCCAAATGCACTACTCAATTGTAACGGATCCAAATGCACTACTCAATTGTAACGGATCCAAATGCACTATTCAATTGTAACGAATCCAAACTATTCAATTGTAATGGATCCAAACTATTCAATTGTAACGGATCCAAACTATTCAATTGTAACGGATCCAAATGCACTATTCAATTGTAACGGATCCAAATACACTATTTAATTGTAACGGATCCAAATGCACGATTTCACCGACCCCCTCCGATTTTTCTCGCAAGTAAATTTTCGAGCAAATTTTTGCAATATTTTACACTTTCACACACAAAAATTGCCAAAATCGCCTGCAAAACAGCACTTTTTAGCTGTATTTCAGCCCAAATTAGCGATTTTTGGCGATTTTTAGGCCAAAAATTGCGATTTTTCTCGATTTTTGAGCGTTTTTTAGTGTCCACCCCCTCCCCCAAAATTTTGGCTCAGACCCCCCGGCCGGCGCCAGACCCCCCAACCCCACCTCCCCCCATCGGCGGATGACCTAATACATGTATGGTATAGTACATACATCCTACCGTTACAATTGAATAGTGCATTTGGATCCGGTACAATTGAATAGTGCAGTTGGATCCATTACAATTGAATAGTTTGGATCCATTACAATTGAATAGTTTGGATCCGTTCCGTTACAATTGAATAGTGCATTTGGATCCGTTACAATTGAATAGTTTGGATCCATTAAAATTGAATAGTTTAAATCCATTACAATTGAATAGTTTGGATCCATTACAATTAAATAGTGCATTTGGATCCGTTACAATTGAATAGTTTGGATCCATTAAAATTGAATAGTTTAAATCCATTACAATTGAATAGTTTGGATCCATTACAATTAAATAGTGCATTTGGATCCGTTACAATTGAATAGTGCATTTGGATCCGTTACAATCGAATAGTTTGGATCCGTTACAATTGAATAGTTTGGATCCGTTACAATTGAATAGTTTGGATCCGTTACAATTGAATAGTTTGGATCCGTTACAATTGAATAGTTTGGATCCATTACAATCATACATGTAACAGGGGGTCTGGGGGGTCTGCCCCCCACCCAAAATAGGCCAGCCCCCCCGGATGGGGACCCCCCCCCCCCGAGACGATTTCACCGACCCCCCCCCTCCGATTTTTCTGGCAAGTAAATTTTCGAGCAAATTTTTGCAATTTTTCACAATTTCACACACAAAAATTGCCAAAATCGCCTGCAAAACAGCACTTTTTAGCTGTATTTCAGCCCAAATTAGCGATTTTTGGCGATTTTTAGCCCAAAAATTGCGATTTTTTCGATTTTTGAGCGTTTTTTAGTGCCCACCCCCTCCCCCAAAATTTTGGCTCAGACCCCCCCGGCCGGCGCCAGACCCCCCCCAACCCCCCTCCCCCCATCGGCGGATGACCTGTTACATGTATGATTACAATTGAATAGTTTGGATTCGTTACAATTGAATAGTGCATTTGGATCCGTTACAATTGAGTAGTGCATTTGGATCCGTTACAATTGAGTAGTGCATTTGGATCCGTTACAATTGAGTAGTGCATTTGGATCCGTTACAATTGAGTAGTGCGTTTGGATCCGTTACAATTGGAAAGGATTTAAACTATTCAATTTTAATGGATCCAAACTATTCAATTGTAACGGATCCAAATGCACTATTCAATTGTAACGGATCCAAACTATTCAATTGTAATGGATCCAAACTATTCAATTGTAATGGATCCAACTGCACTATTCAATTGTAACGGTAGGATGTATGTACTATACCATACATGTATTAGGTCATCCGCCGATGGGGGGAGGTGGGGTTGGGGGGTCTGGCGCCGGCCGGGTGGTCTGAGCCCTCATGTTGGGGGAGGGGGTGGACACTAAAAAACGCTCAAAAATCGAGAAAAATCGCAATTTTTGGCCTAAAAATCGCCAAAAAACGCTAATTTGGGCTGAAATACAGCTAAAAAGTGCTGTTTTGCAGGCGATTTTGGCAATTTTTGTGTGTGAAAGTGTAAAAAATTGCAAAAATTTGCTCGAAAATTTACTTGCGAGAAAAATCGGAGGGGGGGTCGGTGAAATCGTCTCGGGGGGGGGGGTGGTCCCATCCGGGGGGCTAGCCTAAGTCGGGTGGGGGCAATTTAGACCCCCCCCTGTTACATGTATGTACTATACAGTAGGATAACTAGCATACTAGCAATTCCACACATGTTTTTGTTGCGAGCAATCTTTATGTATCCATTCTCTCCCCATGTTGTGCCCCAACTGAAAATCGTTTGGATCAAGTCAGTTTGTCAGTTAGTAGACAATGACCATGCCTGTTTTTCACAAGCCGGTATTGTTCTCCTTTGACTGTGGTCCCATATCCTACAATAAGGACAGCATGGTCTAAGGCCATCGGACTGCACTGTGGTTCAATATATATGCCTGAAATGTGTAATTCTCTGATCAGCCTTCTTGATATAATAACTACCTTTACTGTAAAATTTGAAGCTGTCATGTGAAGAATCAATAGCTCATTTATCAGTGTATTTAGACTGTATGTAGTGTCCAATATAGCCTGTGGTTGTGCAACATTGTTGGCGATTAGAAAACGGCGGCGCTTTCCCATCAAATGATGCAATTCAGCAGATATCTAAGCAATCTTTATTCTTGTAAAGGTCATTGGTTGGCTGATAATTAAACTATAAAGTGATCACAGAATTACACATTTCAGGTCTATATATTGAACCACAGTGGAGTCCGATGGCCTTAGACCATGCTGTCCTTATTGTAGGATATGGGACCACAGTCAAAGGAGAACAATACCGGTTTGTAAAAAACAGGCATGGTCATTGTCTACTAACTGACAAACTGACTTATCCAAACGATTTTCAGTTGGGGCACAACTAGACCTATTTCCTCAGGGAATTTCAATTTGTAGTCTTAGTTTGTAGTTAAATATTTTCGCGAAAATAATTTGTAGTCTTAGTTTGTAGTTGTCAAATTCAGGTTAAAACAATATGTAGTTTTAGTTTGTAGTCAATTTGTAGTCGGGTTACCAAACGTCAGAAATTCGATATTACTGCAAATTTTTGCCAATTCAACAATCAGTCATAGAAATGCTTTGCAAAAATAGTAACCCGAAGCCTGTTAATTGTTTTTTCTGTGAAAAAATAGCCTTTTCTAATAGATATTTCTGGAAACAAACAGACGAAATTCAATGTTTAACATAATTCCAATGCTGAACATTTGGTATTTTGTAAATAGAATGATATAATTTTTTAAAAATAGAATTATATATTTTTTAAAAACTAAGACAAGAAAAACACGAACAAATCAATGAATGATGTGGTCACCTTTCTTTTAAAATTTATGGATGTAAAAAAGCGGGAAAATTTGAAAAACGATCTTTCTAACACTTTACATAAAAATAGCTTCGTTCTTGGTATTTGGTAAGCTTATCATAAGCTTAATTGTCTCTGCACGAGAAAGTGGGCCAAAAGCTTCATTTCGTGGGGCATGAAAATATTCAAAATTAGTTTAGGTCCATATAGTTATGACTGTGGTATGTCTGCGTCTGTGGTGTAGTGGTAGCAAGTTTGCCTGCCATGCACCCAGCGTTAGACACATAGTAGGGGTTCGACCCCGGTGATTGCCTCGCATGTGGCCCATTACGGGTTCTTTACTGGTCTGTCCGGTGTACATGTGCGTTGTAATAAACCTTTAAAACTGTTAGATTCATTTTTCTTCAAAAACAACGAATTTGAAGTCCGTTTTCGCCTACCTAGTGTAGTAAGCCCAATATGGAGCCCTTTACCCCCCAGACTATGGCAATTTTGTTCTTCTGTGTTTTGAAACTTTAGATATCGTAACATATGTAAAGAGGCACGCTGAATTTCATGGTGGTATGCGTTTTTTCGAAAAACTTTGAAAATTGCATTTTTTCGCGTTTTGAATTTTTCAAAGCTGAAAAAACGCCAATTTTTGTCGTAGGAAACGTCGATTAACACGCTTAAAAGATGCGCTAAATAATTCTCTTTCGATTGGTATAATCATATCTGGTGGTTAGGGTATGTAGACGGGCACTTTAGGGCCTCTGAAAGTCAATTGGTCGGCCCCGGAGCGCCATTTCTGCAACTGACCGCTTTAACCGGTCGCTAAATCATTAGACAACTAGCAAATTATCACTTGGGCACCATCGTTTCAACCAACAATCAATGAAAAAGTAATCTCTTGCCCCTTGGTGGTGGACTGTGCAATCGCTGTTACAACAGTCTCAAACTAACTGAAAAAGAGCCAGAGATCGCTTCATCTGCCGGAGAATGTCTTGGTGAAGACGTACAAAGTCTTGCATCAGAATCAACTGATGAAGGGAGTGAAGGAGCCGCCGCTTCAGCACAGAGAGAAGAAGCAATGGAAGAAGAAATGACAGGTTTTGCTCAAGACAGGTCAGTTAAACGAAAAGCGCAAGAGCTCATGTTTGAAGCAGTGTCCTCTGAGTCTCCTACGAAGAAAACAGCAACAAGAGACCTGATCCCATACAAACCCGCTCCAACCGTCAAACGCGCTTCCCCTAGACTTGTTCCAGCAAATGAGTACAGCATAGGAATGGCTGCTAAAAGTCTCATTGCTCTTCCCGCTGTTCCTCTGCGATATCAGTTGGTCAAGGACTTCGACATTCTGAGTGATCGTGAGAAGCGAAGATTTGCAGCAGTTGCCTCCAGTGGCATTGTTACGATTCTCGCAGCAGTAGCGCCAAACCAGGAAGCAAAACCTGCCTAACCACACGAATCTCTCGATCGCAAATCACACATTTTGCTGAGTTTTGTGCGAGACCAGAATACCTCCAAGATGTAGCGCACAACAGACAACTGCTGAAGTTTGACAGTGGTGTTGTCCGTGAGATACCGAATTGCCTGCGAACAGTCACTGCTACTAGTCTTGTAAAGCTGTATCAAGCATACTGCCAAGAATTTGGATGCAAGGACTCGCCAAGTGAAAGGGTTCTGTACAAGCTCATCAGTGTGTTCGCTGCATCCATGCAAAAAAACATGACAGGCCTGGACAACACTGCTGCAGAAGGCGCAGAGGCATTTGACTGTCTGTTTTCGGTGTTGGCTCAAATTGAGCAACATGGCAGTTCGATCAGGGCAATAAATGCAGTTCGTTGTACACTGAAAGAGTTCAAGCGCTACCTAAAGCTAGACCATGATGCTCATGTCAATCAGGGTGGCCCTTGCAAAACGCACTGCGCCTTTTTCGCTCTCAGTGATCCAGATGTTGATCAGCTAGCAGTTGTCTGCAGTCACAGTCACACTCTGAGCTGCAATCGCTGTCAGGTTCTGCATGAAATAGGAAGATACTGCTGAAGATTCAGACATTCCAGAGATTGACCAGCAGCCACCTGCGATGTACTTCTGTGACAAGCCCTTCTGTGAGGCTGAGTTTCCGACAGAGGAACAGTTAGACGCCTATGTGATCAGTGGGGAATGCGAACTGTTCATTGAGAAAAGAACAATGTATGATGCAGCTCACGATATTTGGGCCGAGAAAGTTAGCGAACTAAAAGAAGCTTGAGGGCAAGAGGTGGCAACCACCCAAGAAGAGCTTGACAATCTGCTGCGAGTTGAATCTGTAAGCTCTCAAGACTATGTGTCAGAATCTCACGGTTGGGCCTTGCACAAAAGAAAACCAGCTCAAAAGAAATCAGGGGATATGAAGACCTGGCTCACTGAGATTTTCAAAAGGGGCAAAGCTACTGGTGAGAAAAGAAACCCTGAAGACATTCGTAGAGAGATGCGCACTGTGCTAGCTGAAGTACATGTAAGACTAATAGGCCTGTGTAATTAACAGGAATGCTAGGATTTCCCGATTTATAAATCGATCGATGGGGTAACATCGGCAGCGATGGTTCGGTACCAAAACGGAGCAAACAGAAGAATGCACTTCAAACTATGTTAGCAGATATTTTGGATGGTTCCAGCTGTGTCCAGGAATAGAATTACAGTTTTGATCTTGTTTACCTAATGCACATGTATCAGGGTATGGTTTTGTATAATTTTTGGAAGGCTAATTTGCTCTATACCGGTAGTTCCATTGAGATCAATGCACGCCCATGTGTTACTTCTCCCTTCTTTCATCCCCGTTCCATATCAATTCACTGTTACTGTACTTGCGTGCGTAAAACGTTTCTAGATACAAGCTCAGTACTACATCGTTCTAGAAGTTTTTAGAACACTTCGTAGCAAACGCACAGAAGCAAGCGCCAACAATTTTGGATTTGGTTTTCTCTCCAGCGAATTAGATAAATAATACCCAAACATGAGTTCATGAATCACGCAGAGTGTGACAAATAGAGCAAGAGATTACTTTTTCATTGATTGTTGGTTGAAACGGTGGTGCCCAAGTGATAATTTGCTATTTGTCTAATGATTTAGCGACCGGTTAAAGCGGTCAGTTGCAGAAATGGCGCTATGAAGCCGACCAATTGACTTTCAGAGGCCCTAAAGTGCCCGTCTACATACCCTAACCCCCAGATATGATTATACCAATCGAAAGAGAATTGTTTAGCGCATCTTTTAAGCGTGTTAATCGACGTTTCCTACGACAAAAATTGGCGTTTTTTCAGCTTTGAAAAATTCAAACCGCGAAAAAATGCAATTTTCAAAGTTTTTCGAAAAAACGCATACCACCGCGAAATTCAGCGTGCCTTTTTACATATGTTACGATATCTAAAGTTTCAAAACACAGAAGAACAAAATTGCCATACTCTGGGGGGTAAAGGGCTCCATATTGGGCTTACTACACTAGGTAGGCGAAAACGGACTTCAAATTCGTTGTTTTTGAAGAAAAATGAATCTAACAGTCATAACTATATGGACCTAAACTAATTTTGAATATTTTCATGCCCCGCGAAATGGCCCACTTTCTCGTGCAGAGACACTTAAGACAGCTCAAAAGGCCGATTGGGGACTCAATTTATATAAAATTACATTAAAAATCGGAAAATTTCCAAGAAAAATGACTACAAATTGACTACAAATTCGCAAATTATGAAAAAGTAGTTAGTAGTCAATTTGTAGTCAGCTGGAATAATATGTAGTCTTAGTTAATTTGTAGTCTTTATGACGTCATAATCGCCGGTAATATGTAGTTTGTAGTTAGTAGTTTGTAGTACTACGAATTAGGTCTAGGCACAACTTGGGGAGAGAATGGATACATAAAGATTGCTCGCAACAAAAACAACATGTGTGGAATTGCCAGTTATGCTAGTTATCCTACTGTATAGTACATACATCCTACATAGCAATTGATTGAATAGTGCGTTTGGATCCGTTACAATTGAATAGTGTGGTGGGCGCCGAATTGCAGGCTTGTTGCGTGTTTTGACAAGGATAACGAAAATATTGGATGACGCACTACATTACAGCCGTGTACGAGAGTCGCCCAAGTGAAAAATCGATATTTCCGGGATTCACGCTGTAGTACGTCAGTAAATGAACTAATAAACAACCTATAGACACTTTTATCGATACTTTCTCAATAAAATCCTGCAAAACACACACTAAAGTGCAGAAACGACATAAACAAGCATTACAGATCAAGCCAAAGATTCAGCACATCAAGAGATTAACGATTACCACTTAATTTTAAAGCTTTTGATCTCGCACTAGGCTTTGGACAGGGTGGACAAGCGCTTCACCAAAATTTTGAACATACAGTCTGTGAACTTAGTGACCAGAATTCGACCAAACTGATGGCCGCGCTCACATACTACCTCAAACTAGAATATCCTGAAAACTCCTATCTTCGTCTAATAACAACAGCACAGTTTCAACAATCATAGAGCGCACATTTTTGAGCTGCAAAAACCAATTTCTCAGTTCGGAATTGCCTTCAATGTAAGTGAACACAAACCAGGTTTTCAGAGAAGTGCCATATGCTAAGCTACTAGGAACACAGAGTCCTCCACGATTGATTTGCTCCAAAAATGTTCCGACATTTTCCGACACTTCAGTTTGATAAATTTATCAGCGCCCGAGCAACGCCCGCAGCTGCGAATTGTTAGAAACCAAATGTGCCGCACTTATTTCCTACCTAAATCGTGTTTAATACAGACATTTTGCGCTAAAGTAGCCCAATAACAAAGGCAACAGTCAGTGCTTGAAAAAGCACAGCATTGGTACATCTATCATGCAGTACCTCTTAAGCAGCAGCTCTGTCGGGACTATTGATCAGAGCTGATTAGCAACTTATTTTGCAAAGTGTTCTCTTGAAACTGCATCTATTTTTTGTACTTGTTGAATTCGAATGACTATGACTGCAGATATGCAGTAACCAACCAAGATAGCATAGCAGCAACCGCGAAATATAATTTTGGTTTTTCTGATCATACTATCCTTGATTAGGCTCACCAAACAAAAACGCATGGTTTGCACAAGAGAAAAGCTCAATACATTACAGCGGTTGGGGGTTGGGACAGACCAAGGAGACTGAGCCGAAATTCCTTGGGTAGAGCAAAAAAAATAAAAAAAATTGGGTTTTAAAAATATAATCACAAGGGACCCCATAGACCCCCACTGTTCAATCGGTATTCCGAGGTAAAAATCACTAATAAGGTGCTGATATGTATGGGCTTACCTTGCATCCAACTTGGGGCGTTGCGGCCATTTTGGCGGTTGGGGCCAGCCAGAAAGAAAAGTCTGCTTCAGGTGGGTTAGTGGATTGGGCGAGGGTACGCAAGTTCGGAGTCGGGAAACCCCAGGCTCAGGCACCCTCGGTTCATGTTTGCCCCGAAGTGTTTGCGTCGTCTCGTCTTTGTTTTTGTTTTGTTATATTTTCCAGCTGTCACTCTATTCTGTAGGAAATACAAGTTTGGACGAAAGGCGAAGAAACCGACACATACCGACCGACCGACCGACCGAACGGAACGAATAAGGTCTGGAAAATTCGTTCATTTGTTCATGATAGCCAGCCCAGCATTAAATCAAAAAGTTCAACGAAAATCTATTGCCTTGTCTGTCTATCACCCATGACACCAGTAGTGCAATGCTAGTCCAAAGAAGCTACCGATTTCTGCGCAGCCTGTCTCGTCTGGAACCGAGCAAATGCAGTTTGTCTTTCTCTGCCTCCTCCTCCTCCTCAACCAGCCAATCCTCTGCCGCAATCCTCGAGGCTCCGCCCTCCAAACTGAGCGGTCATTTCTGGAATCTGATCAAAAGATACGAGGACGTTATTGGACTGACTGCAGTTAAGGATGCGCAGGACAAAGTCATTCAGGTGCGCAGGATTGAAATTAAAAGAATGGCGTATTCATTCTCGTGTCGAAAAATGTCGGCGGCCGACATTTGCCCCGTGTGGACAAAATGGCTGCGACGTGTTGGCGCATTCATACTTTAAAGATGTCGGCCGTCGATATTTTTCGACACGAGTAGCTACGTACTGCGTCCGTAAAAAACAACCCGGAGATTTTTTACTGTAGCAACCACAAATCTCAACCGATTTGAATGAATCCTTTTTTAAATGAAAGATAAATAAATTCTAAATTCTTCAAAGATTGTTGAAACTTTCATTAAGATACAGTACTCCGCTTAGTTCCTGAGATATTTGCCCTCAAAGTCAAAACAGAGATTTTGGCAACGAACAAGTGATTAAAAACAACCCGGCAGATTTTCTACTTTTGCAACCATGAACCTCCTCAACCGATTTGAATGAATCCTTTTTAAATGAAAGATTGATAAATTCTTGAAAGATTGGTGAGCCTATTATTGTTAAGATACTCTGCTCAGTTCTTGAAATATTTGTCCTCAAAGTCGAAATAGATTTTGGAAGAGAACAAGAGCGATTCCGTTGCACTTCACAATAAAACAGATTCGTACTGCTGAGGGCTAACGAGACTTTACTGGTGAAGTAAACCGAGCGTGTGTTTCTCCAATAAAGCCTCCAATAGCCATCAGCAGTAGTAGGAATCCGTTTTGTTATGAAGTTTAACGGAATTATAAAAAACTTTTGTTCACTGCCAAAATCAGTGTTTTGTCTTTGAGGGCGTATATTTCAGGATCTAAGCAGAGTGTATTAATAAAATTTCAGTAATCTTTTAAGAATTTATTTATCTTTCATTTAAAATTGGATTCATTCAAATCGGTTGAGATTTGCGGTTTGTTACAGCGAAAAATCTGCGGAGTTGTTTTTTTTTGGCGGACCCTGTATATGAATGCGCTTGAGAACATAAAAAATGAATGTTTTTTCTAGCAAGAAGACCAATTCGCCTTAGCGCAAGAGCTGCGTCGGGCGAAGCAAGACGAGCTTAGGAAGATTCAGACTAAACTGAAGGAAATTCACGCTGACTTGGACAAAACCTCTAGAGGAGAGGACACTTATTTACATTTGCTGACACAGGAGCACGCACTGATCAAACAAGAACGTGCGCTAGTGGACGACTTCCAGCATGTGGAGAGGGATGAGCGGGGTCAATTTCACAAGTACGTTCTCCTTCTACAACTTGTAAGAGCTCTTTGAACTTATAATCTTGCATAAACTTATACTTATTACTGAAGAGATTCGTTTTGTTCCAGCTGGGTGGAGCTAGGAAAATGAACTTCTGGATTATCCGAAAAATGCGAGGATAGCAAATATCCGAAAGCTGAAAAAATATCCGAAAACAATTTCTGAAGAGAAAAAATGTCCAAGATTTGTCAATTTAAGTGTAGCAACAAACAGAAAAAATAGCTGAGTTTTGACAGAAATAAATGAATTTCATGGATTTTTATGTTAGAGATGATATGAAAACCAAAATATGACATAATTTTCCTCACCGCTGTGTATTACTGCTCAATGTTCTTTAATTTTAGTAATATTCTTTTATAAATTCTAAATTTGATTGTTATGAAAACTATCACAGATGCTATCTAAAACTCAAACAGCTTATGGTATTTATCTCGGAACTCAATTTTCTGTGTAAGGACGTATAGCTCATAGCTCGAGTGTAATAATCTCGAATTTTCCTTGTAAAACAACAGTTTTTGATCAGGAATTTCGATTTAAACGATTTTAAACTTTTTTACTATCAATCAGCTTTGTCGGAACGGTCAACGACAACTTTCAGCAGAAAAGTAGCCTATTAGATTTGATCGTTGAAACGCATTTATCTCATAAGAAAAAAAGGTTTTGAAAAATGCGAAATATCCGAAACTGCCAAATAAAATAGAGCGCAGAGTGGAAAGCAATTGCAGATTGAGTGCGTGTCTGCGGGAGAGTCACGAGAAGGAGCGCGAGCGAGGAGAGCGCACTAAGTACTGGTCGATCATAGGCTCCGGCATCGGGGCAGTGGTGGGCATCGCCGGAACCACCATCAACAACCGACTGCGAATGCGGGAGCTGAGGGACTTGGTACAGGAATCCTCCGACCCTGTGCGCGCTCACAAAGTCATCTCCGACTTGAACGACATGGTGCAGAGTCAGCAGAATCAAGTCAGCTCCCTTTATTTATAGGCGTAATTTCGGTTGCCTGTCTTCTTCTCATTAAGATTGGTCAGGCCGGTTTAGGGAAACTAAACTTAGATGTAGGGTTTTAAGTGTAGAGTAATGTGAGTGTAAAGGTGACAGTTTTTTGCCTCCTCCCTCTGCACTGTTCTTTGTGAATTCTCTTCACGTAATGTAAGTGCTATTTGAATTGAGAAAGCAGCTGAACATATTGGGTGTGCTTGCCAGAAAACAACCGACCAGATTTGGTACTGTAGCAAACATTAACCTCTACCGATTAGAATGAATCTTTTTCGAACGAAAGACAAATAAATTCTTCAAAGATTGATGAAATAATGAAATGTTTGCTTTCAAAGTCAAAACAGAGATTTTGGCAATGAACAAGAGCGATTTTTTATCTCGTTGCATTTCGTTGCACTGCAAAGTAAAACAGATTCCCACTACTGTTGAAGGCTATGAAGGGCTTGACCTGACTAGTGACACACACGCACGGTAACTTCACCAGTAAAGTCTCATTAGCACTCAGCAGTAGGGTTATTTTAAGTGCAACGCAATTACGCTTGTTCATTGCAAAAATCTGTTTTGACTTTGAGGGCAAATATCTCAGAAACTCAGCAGAGTATCTGAACAAAAATTTCAACAGTCTTTAAGAATTTGTTTGTCTTCTTTCCTGCAAAAAAGATTCATTCAACTCGGTTGAGATTTACGATTGCTACAGTAAATAATCTGCTGGGTTGTTTTTGGCACATCCTGTCTGTATTTTGCTTAACTCTAATTTTCTAAAATGAAGAATTCCTAAACATCTGTTTTTTGTTGAGCAGATCAGCAGATAAAACAGTTTTTCAGGATAATCCTTATTTTCTCGAGCCTGTGCCAATCTCAGTAAATGAATTTTTAACACGTAAAATAATCACACAGTTCTGCATTCGTTTTTCAAACTTTAGGTCATTTGGAGAACGTTTGCGGAAATGACAATAAAAAGAAAAGTTTCCATTTTAACGCTATATCTATGTAGGCACTGAAATTAACAAATTTTATTTCATTTCATTTCTCGGGATTGGGTAAAACCTGGTATACCAAAGCAAAACAATGTTATCATATTTTTTGGATTCCCTGTACGTACTTAATCTGTGTTAAATGTGTGAAGGTGTTAGCGTGCTATAAAGAAGGATTTATTCAGATCTACACATTCGTGCAAGATCTGCGCGGCATCCTGAACCGAGAGCAGGAGATCGCCGCCGATCAACAGCCGATCGCCGATGATCAGCGGTCACCAGCCGACTCAACCAACATAGAACAACTGTCGGTGCAATCTCAAGAGATTCTGTCAGCCATCAAGGAACAGGACAAGAAGTTAGACACCGAAATGAGCGACGTGAAACGAATGATCGCCGCCGAACACGGCTACAAGGAGCAAAACGACGGCACCATTGTTTATGTGGGACCGGAAATGACTTCTCTGTTCGAAGAGACTGAGCGCAATCTGGAGTGGAAGATGAAACTGCAGACTCTGCTGAACGTCGTGGCTGTTTATGGTGCTCTGGCCATTTCGCTGCCTATTCTTTACGCCATTTTTAGGGGTCCTTGACTTTACACACAACTTCTGCTAATTTCTGTGATCTGTCTGTGTGAACGTCCTGTGCGCGACCTTAAGAACAGCCATACCTTCGTTTCTGTTCTTTCTTACCGCCGAGGTAGCTAAGCTAGAATGTTTTTAGATTATTGTTGAATTTGAAGCAGTCTATGAGGAGTTCGGTGTTTGTTACGATGCCCGGTTGTTGTTACATAATTGTAGTTACCTGTTTGTACTGCCAGACTAAAGTATAGTCAGATTAGAATAGACCCTGTTACCCTCTTGTTAAATGGTATAAAGTCGCCGAGTTCATTTCTTCTCAACTCTTAAGACGAACACCTTCGCCTAAGGTTAGTATAATTTACAAATTATAATTATAATTAACTATTTCTGTTTTCGCAATTGAAATTGAAATATGAATTTATTATAGTTTGCTTACCAAATAATTTATTTGTATTAGTAAATTTTCTAAAAAATATAATTAAAATTATAATTTACTTAGCAACAGTAGACTTGCCCCCTACCCGACTTCGGCCAGACACCCGATCGGGGACCTCTCCCCCGAGACGATTTTTCCGAACCCCTCCAATTTTTCTGGCAAGTAATTTTTTGGCAAGTTTTTGCGATTTCTTGTTTGTTTATGAGTTCCACTGTCCTTTCGGACAGCTCAGGACACCCTTCGCTCTTTTCAGAGCCCTTCAATGGGGTAGCCCTGTCTACAAACAACCCTCCCCTTTGCTGCCAATAGGTGCAACGGCAGCGCCGGTTCTTAGCATTTCAGACACTAAACTTGCTAAAATCACCTGTAAAACAGCGCTTTTTAGCTGTACTTGAGCCCAAATTAGCGATTTTTGACGATTTTTAGCCGAATAATTGCGATTTTTGATTGCCCAACCCTAGAATTTGGGCTCAGATTCCCCGGCCGGCACCAGACCCCCCAATCCCCTCCCTCTTCGGCGGATGACCTGTTGTATGTACATGTATGGTATGCACAGTATGACAAATAGGGTTCCGACGATATATCGATATCGAAAAGTCGATATATCGACCCTTTTTCCAATATCGATATCGCGATATTTCGCATCGATATTTTCGATATTTTTTGGGTGGAAAAGTAGGGCAAAAACAAAACTGACACCAAGTTTATCTCTCTGGAAGAGTAAAAAAAACAGTTTTTCCTGGACAACTCAGAAATCGATGGTAGTCAAAACCTTGCAGTGGCATGAGAGCTCTCAGAAACATCAATTTCTCGGCATTCTCAGCTTTCTGACAGCAACGCTTAGTTCTTAAATGTCTGCAGCAACACTTGAAGCAGGAGGGCAGAAGCAGACATGGGCTAGCATTTCGGCTTAGGGGTGGCAAATTTTCAAATCCTGAGGGGGTACCACCGGACTGATGGGTGGTCGAAAATATGGTAAGCAAAAAAAGTCCGATTTTTTACTAAAGTCAAGATTTTTTGGCTTATTTGTCACTAAAATAAGTTAAGATACGCTATTCTGTCTGAGCTCTTTATGCCTAATGAGAGTGGAGTATACGTAGGCCTGAGGGGATCAACCTTTTATTGAAGGGCTTCAGAAGGGCCACTACCTTTTCTGCCATTCTCTGCTTGAATTGATATCAGATCGCTGATTGCATCAGTGCTTGACTGATAAGCAGAGCAGCGAGAGCAGTTTGCTCTTTCCAATTTTCAGATTTTCTTACACAACTATAAATATCGATATCGATATTTTATTGAACTGAAAATATCGATATCGATATCGAATATCGACGAATTTTGATATCGTCGGAACACTAATGACAAATACACTCTACAGTACAGACAGTTGACAAGGGAAGGAGAAATGAGTTAATTGGCTGTTTTCAGAACTCAGCCCTATCTGTTTGTAAATCGCGATCAGTTTATACGATTGACCGCGCTCAGTAAAAGATTTGGTTGCAGAACGAGGGTGCATCACACTGCTCAGGAGAATTTTATATCGGCAGGATGTTATGCATATGTTTGTGCATGTATGTAGACCTTGTTTTTGTGAATGCAACATCTACTACGTGAATAATCTTTGTTATCACTCAATTCTTCCCAACCTAGCCATAGGTAGCCGCTATGCATAGTAAAGCGAAGTGAGAAATTATGAGGTATGATGGTATTAGATTTAAGGAGAGAGTGTGAGTGTAAATCAATAGTGAGTGTCATGCTTAATTAGCCTACAAGTCGGCAGCCACTTGATCGCGCTCACAGTGACACAATCTGGCCAAATTCCTGCCTAATTCGACAAGTCGATATGTGCTTCTTTTTGTGCCGTCGCTGGCTCTGGGGGCTCTGGTTCGTCCTTCAAAGTTCCTGTTTTTTTCTGCTAGCACGCAAATGCTTTAGAGCTGGACCGTTAGTAATTGCCTTTTTATCTGCTTCTTTCGCTCGGTTGCCTTTTCGAATGTAGATGGCAGTTTAAAGCAGGGCGGTGTGTGAGATTGGTGTTGGTAGTAAAGTTAAAGAGCCGAATTAAGTGCGTATAGAGGCAGTGGTATGTTTAAATTGGTTTTATTGGTCGGCCAGAACTCCAGAGAGTTGCCTAACGGATGTTGATTTAATTTTGGAGCCATCCACAAGCACGACTTGATTGAAGGTTTTCCCTCAGGCACTCGGCTAGCTCCTCTGCTCTCTAACGCTGCTTGTAAAGCTGTCCTACTCTCTGATCAATTGTCCTGCCCCGACAGATTTATCGTCTTTCGTGTACGTACATACTTTCTTTTTCACTGTCTGCCCGTCGGAGTAACCCTTTATCGGTTAAACAGGCTGCCGATCCGACGATCGATAATCGATATTATTATTATCTACGATTTTTCCAGTTCGATGTCGATATTTCGATATTTAGGACTATGGGAAGTTCTGTTTTCTTCAACCATTTCTACAATTTACCCTAATCATGAAAACATTCCGCAGCGTTCAGATTTTGTCTAGCAAAAATCGCACTGATAAATATATTGGACGTCAAATATGCACTGTCCGCATAAATTTTATTAATTTCGATTAGCTTTTCTGTTATTTCGGCGTTGTCCAGTAATAGCTGTCCTACATACGCAGTTGAACTGAAATGTACATTTACATACGCGGAGTTTTAGAGAATCTTCCGTACGTACAGTACATACGATTAAGTGTGTTTATAGGATTGCTTGTCTCTACCCCACCAGCAAGGGGCAATGTCGATCTATACCCCAGCCCCACCCTGAGACGATTTTATTCTGGGACGCGATTTGAGGCCTTTTTTCAGAAAATTTCTAAACTTGCCTGTAAAAGCTCCGTTTGAGTCCAAATTAGCGTTTTTTACCAAGTTTTACCCCAAATTTGCTACTCTATGTACCCTTAATGCTCAACCCCCCTCAAATTTCAACTCAACCTCACCCGCCTGCTTAAACCCTTCAACCTTGCTCCCTTTTCGGCAGACTATCTGTTTGATGTATGACATGGGTATGTATCATCAGTGGCGTATAAAGAAAAATTTTGAAGGTTACCTGAAAAGAATTTTGAAAAATATGCCTCGCGCTTATAAAAAGCATTCTGAGCATAAAATAGACATAGTTTTAGAACACATTTATTAGTTTCTTTTATTACAAATCTTTAGATACTACCTCCACCGCAAAGGGTATCATTTTAGCTGCAGAATTCACTTAGAGTAGCGATTAGCAACTTAACTAATCAGTAGTGACACAGTTTCCGGCGCTAAGTATTTTCTGACTGGCACATTGTCTCACCGATTGGGAGCAAGTAAAGCGCGGTTAAAGGAAAGGTTTGCAAATCAATAACTAAAAAGCCAAGCTCCATTTATGCTAATAAGAGCGAGAGTATGTAATAGTAGCGTTATCAAGTTATGGCCGTGAGCACCGAGAGAGCGCTGTCCACTAATGGTACGGATATCCTCTCCCAACCTTTTAGTCGGCCCAATCGATTTCTGATTCCTATGCTTCCACTTGCGCTTTTGCACTTTTGCTGCGCGACTTTCAGATGAATTCCTCTTCCCTGCTCATTCTGCTCAGTCTCTTTCGCTGGTCCGCAGCCTTCCTCCTCTCCCCGTCGCAACCAGAGCGGTGTCGCAACGACACTGAAATTATGAGTTTGCTGCTGCAAAAGTACAACAAAGTGAAGATTCCGCGCGAGCCGGGCACCGGTCAGCCGGTCAAAATCACCATTGAAGTGTGGGTGCAGGAGATATCGGCAGTCAACGATATTACGTCCGATTTTGAATTGGATATTTACATTTCTGAAATGTGGCTCGACCCTGCACTTAAATACGAGCACTATGAACCGTGTAAGAATAATATGACGCTCGGAAATACCGTTCTCAAGGACTTATGGACGCCTAATACTTGCTTCATTAATAGGTAATTTCCAATTTTTACAATCTGCTTTAGAATTTGAAGCAAAAATCGCTAAAATTACCGTGTTTGAGTCCAAATTTTAGCGTTTCTGTCTGTACCATTTTTAGCTCAAAAGTGTACTTTTGTGACAGGATGTTTTTTGAACGGGAGATGCAAAATTTTAAATTTGGCCGCGAAAATCTAGAAAATTTTAACAATAAACTTTAAAAGGTAGTTTGACGGTGAAATTATCAGTTTTAGTGCGTAATCTAAAGGTTTTATTCTGTTTTGCTCAATTGTTTTTTCGTACCTCCACCAGAAAGTATAATGTACAGTACCCAACCCACCATACACAGTGGCGAATCCAGGATTTTGAGAAGAGGGGTGTAAAATTTTGAAAGCGCCTGGTTGGGCCGTTGCCCAACAAGGGGACGAAAATTTAGCAGAATTAGCCTTCTAAAACGCGTTTAAAAACCATTCAGAGTTTAATATTAACAAAAATTACAAGTTTTAGAAGTTTAAAGAGGTTGAGATTCTGCCCGAGAAAATTTTGAAAATTTAACCTTCAAAAACTCATTTGAAAGGCATTCTAAGCACAAAATAGACAGTCTTAGTACATAATTCATTAGTTTCCTTTATTTTTGACAGACGTTCTTTTCCTACCTCAACCGCAAAGGGTATGGTGTACCCACCCACCCTACACCACCCCTGGATACGCCACTGCCCATACATGCGACACGGTCATCTGCAGTAGGGGAGGTGGGGTGGCAGTCTGAACCCGATCCGGAGCCTCCGAGAACCCTACTTCCAGAGGAGTGGGTAGAGTTCTAAAAATCGTTCAAAAATCGTTCAATATCGTATTTTCGAGCTGAAATCACTAATCTAACTGAAATACAGCTACAGAGTGCTGTTTTACAGACAAATTCAGCAATTTTTTAGTTTGAAGTTGTAAATCATTGCAAAAATTTGACAAAAAATGGGTTCCTGAAAAATCGGAGGGTAAAGGTTAATAAATGCTCTCGGAGGGGCTTCCAGTTCGGGGGATTGGCCATAGTCTGGGGGAGCAGACTCACCTGTTATTATATATGCGTATGTATGTACGTACGTATACCTATGGCAACGTAGCTCTAGCTGTCACTACTCTCTTTGACTTTGCAAATCGCATTACGGCTGTATGTATAGATAATGTCTGAGTGAGCATGTGCCATTCAAGAGCGCTGCCTTTAAATCCATTCATTCAGCGGCAACTTTTGCCCAAATTCAATTACACTGGCGCATCAGGTGTCCCAGCAGTTCGACAAATTCTTCTTATTGATTTTTGCCGTCTTACGTGACTTTCGGCAGTGGCAGAGCAGGCACGTTGCAGTAAAAAAGTTCCGAAAGAGAATTCGCCCAATCTCAGCTAATAATCTTGGTTTCTTGCAGCAAACGAGCTGGAATCCACAATAGTCCGTTTCCGAATGTTTGGTTGATGATTTACGGTAATGGTACTGTATGGACCAACTACCGTATGAACTTGTCGGGACCATGCAAGTACTGTACCTAGATACATTACTGTTAAAAGCCACGTCTCACAAAGTTATGTAACGACTAAGTTTTTATCAACACTGGAAATTAAGAAAACAACGCGTGCAAAAATTGATTTTGGCCCTGCCAGGTTGCGAAAAACTTCAGATGAATTCAAATGAATTCAGATGAATTTCTATGAGACGTGCCTTCCAGAATGTAGTACAAAATTATTAAATATTATTGCAATATTTAATTTTAGCATGGACCTGACGGCATTTCCTATGGACAAAATTGAATGTTACCTAATTTTTGAGAGCTTCAATTACAACACAGAGGAAGTGAAAATGAGGTGGCACAACGATTTCCCTATAGCACTTTTGAATGACATGAAAAAGGAATGGGGAACGAAAGAAAAGGTGGATAATCCTGGAGTGACCAAGTCAATTCAATTGGCTGATTATGAACTGATTAAAATGGAAGCTTATCGCAACGAAACGGTAATATTTCTGAGGAAAATGCTACCTTTTGTTTGTTTTGAATTATTCTAATTTGAATTATAATGTTGTTTAAACTTTTCAGCCTTATCCTGCAGGTCAATGGGACGAGCTTACAATGAAATTTACGTTCAAACGCCGTGCCGGTTGGTACATTTTGCAGGTGCAGACGATTTTATTAATTCATCGGTGTCTCTGGGAAAACGGAAAAATGGCTAATTTTTTGCAAAAAAATCCGTATTGTTATAGCCTTCTATGGAGAACAACTATTCGATCGTTTTTGTGTCAAAATTCGTAAGAAATTTTATCATTTTTATGCCTTCATTTAAATCTGTCTTTACAAATGGTAAAAAAGATTTGGTGTTTGTCTAGCTTAGAAAAGGCCAATTTTACGTAATTTTCTCACAGACAAGCATTTGCCGTACTGACTGAACCGTGCAAATATGCAAATCTATACATTTCAGGCCTATCTTCCAACATATTTGACAATTTTTATTAGCTGGATTAGCTTTTATCTAGGCAGCCGTGCAATTCCGCCGCGAACGCTTCTCGGGGTACAACTTTTTTCTTAATTTTGCTATTATCATTAACTAATTTTACAATAAAATCTTCAGGTCAATTCCTTGCTTGCCTTAACTTTCCAGTTCGGGAACATTATCAGAAATCTACCGCGCGTCAGTTACGTCAAAGCAATAGGTACGTTTTATTTTATACCAAACTGGTCCCACATGTACTACTCCTAAAAGGAACGAACTAGAAATGTTAGGACTAGTTGTGTATATATTTTTTCCTCTTTCAGACGTGTGGATGTTGGGTTGTTCTGCATTTGTCTTCACTTCTTTGCTAGAATTGGCCATCGTAGGCTATTTGGTAGCGCAGGACACCAAGTCGCCTCGACGGAACCGTCGGAAACGAGCTCAAACTACCGAAGAGACAGTTTCACTGAGTCCGACGCTGAGAGAGAAGAGCATAATACCGGACAGAGGGACTGTGCTGGACTTCAGGAAGGAGCGGTGCGCCTGGTGGAACGTGGACAACATAGACAAGTTCTCTGCCGTCTCTTTCCCCTTTGCTTTTCTGGTTTTCAATCTCGTCTATTGGTTCTATTACGGTTATTATGAGTCTTATTAATACATAGCTCTCTGCTTCTGCGAAATAAACTTGCTTCGCTCGATCTCTTGTACTGTAGCCGGCACAGTTGGTGTAGTGGTTTAGGCCGCAAAGCCACGGTGCGCGCGGTGTGTTCGTGCGTTCATCCACTCGGGGCAAGTTTCTTGCCGCAAAGAGTTGGTGGTCGGCACAAAGCCCAACCCAGGCCACCGAAAGCTGGCGACAGCCAGTAGGTAAATGGGAACCGACTGGAGCTGCCGTTGCGCCTAAAGCTACAACAGCAACCACACATGTGTTGGGACATATGGGAACGGGGACAGCTAACACTAACCCGACCAGACTGACACTGAGCATGTGTTTAGGCTAGTAGAGAAGGCAGTGATGGAGGGGCAGGATGTGGGCTCGCAGTGTGGCCTAACGCAGGGGCTACGACGGCCCCGACCGGACAATCCATCCATCCATCCATCCTTATACTGTATGTAATGAAGGAGTTTATCTACTAGTGGGCACTCACACAACACACACAAGCACACAAACGCAACCACTCGATAACTTGACAATACAAACACTCCGAATCACACATTCCTTCATCAGGTACATACAGGTAGGTAAGGTAGGAACTATGTATGTACGCAAGTGTTCTACATGTACGTTTACAGCTTAGTTTTAAACGCTGAAGTATCGGAACATCAAAGACCGATTATTTTGTATGAAACCTACGTTACTAGTCAAACCAAACGCCGTGCAGATTCTAAATAAGCATGGAATACTGCATTGCATACATACGTATGTGCCTGCCAGGTTACATAAACATTATACTTCAAGTCAAAACGCTGACTCTTAAAACGTTGCTCGTGTGAAAAACGTAGTAAAACAGGTTCTACGGTACGTAATTATCGGACATGGGCTGATGAAGAGACTCTGATCTACCCCTCTGCAAATTTTAGAAGATTTTTCTTAGAATTGAGTTCCAACTGCTAGCCCCATATCTCGGTATTACGCGTATCGCGAGTGACTAATAATAAACTACGGTCCGGTGCGTCATAAGTAGGGGTCCGAGACTTATTTTGCCGCACGTGCCGCACCTCCGCTGCCCAAGGTTGATTGGTTGCTGAGATTATAAAGTTTGCCGAAAAAACTGGCAAATTAGACGTGCCAAGGGCGTGACAATAATAGCGCGAGACGACCAGCTGTCGCCGGCAGGCGATATATGGCAATAGTAAACAGAGAAGGCTGTGTATTGTGTCGGATGTGCGGCTGTACCCAGCTGCCGCTACAGCATACAATTATCTGGTTTTTGTAGATAGCCTTCTACTGGCCTTTTTGCCCCGCATTTCATTTCGGCTTACCTGCGCGCCCCCTGCGGGCTGCTGCTATGAAAGATGACTAGAAGATTTTATAGAGTTCTAAAATGGTATGCACTTTTAGTCGCTAATATAACTGTGATAATTATAGACAAAAACGGTAGGTTGTATTGTATTTTTACATAAACAAAATGAATGGAGTGAAGGTAATAATAGAAATTGATTTCAGGACGTCATATACCCAGCGCTAGCTGTGATCGTAGGATTGGTGTTGGGCATTATTCTTTTGGTGTCTCTGCTCGCCGGACGTGGTGCTGCTTTGAGCCGTCAAAAGTTTGTTCTAATCTTTGATATCTTTTTTGTTATCACCCGACGTTAAGGTCGGTCGCCGGACCGGACCACAGATTGCTTCGGCACTCCTCTTGTAAAACCGACCCAAGCGTGTCAGGGCCTTTAGTAAAATTACCTATCTACCTGACCTATAGGTCTCGGTCTATTTGTATTGTGCTATTTAGTTGCACAACTAAAATTTAGATCTATTCATTCAAAATTACCGCTCCATTTAACATACAGACTACTAGCTGTATAAGTAATTTATTACAGTGAGGGTCGATTCGGAAGTACCATCAAAGTACCGCAAGGCCCGGGCGCCTTGATTCCGGTTCCGGTCAAGGTGCAGCCGGATTCGAGGGCCACCCGGCTCGAATCGTTCGAGCCGGAGGACGAAAATCTCAAGGTCAAAACCGATCCCAATCGGCCACGCAGTGGACTCAGCAGGTAAAGACAGCTTTGCGCTCAAGAAATTGTCTATGTTTTCCTTTTTTCTAAGAAAAATCTGTTTCAGTGTTTCTTTTGCTTGTATTTATTTGCTGCAATTTTTCCTGGGTGCACTGCGCAATGCTGTACAGGCTGAGCTAGGTTTCGCTGCCGAATTGCGAGGGAAGCGGCGTGCATTTCACGTATACATGACGCGCTGATTATCCGATTTAGATTCAGTGACACTAGCCCTCACTTATTTTGGAACCGAGGGCTTATATTCAGCGCTGTGATCATGTTTTACATAGTTTTCTACGTAGGTTCGGGACGAATGAACCCTAGGATGAAGTTAGACTTACTTTTAGATTCAATCTTAGTCTTAAGTTAATATGGTAGGTTTCCACTAATGCGGGTACTTACTGTCCCACAATTGCCGAATGTTTCCTCATAATATCTGCAAATTGGTGCAGTAGTGTCTCATGTTTTCGTGTTGAAAACCCCTAAGACTATGTCAACTACCGTAGCTAGAAACAAACGGATCTAAAAAAATCGAAAAATTTTGCACAAAACAGAAACCGAGTTGATTCTGAATGGCCTTGTGCTAGCAATTTCGACATGTTAGCATGGGTGTCACGGCTTAGTCAGCGCGTTTACAACTACGTAGGAGCGTGTGCAGCTTAGGTTTATTGGAATTAAAGCGCAGAACACAAAAGAGCTTAAAGGCTGCATGTAAATAGCCTTGAATGGCAGAGCTTTTACGCGCTGTGGCGCGTCGGTGGGCGGTTTCGGTTAGTATTCATAATAATAATCGAATGCGGTGCACAAATATTTGGTGTCAGGCAGCAGATACAGATAGATATTCAAATTTAGCAAGCCTTCCCAGACTTTACACTCGCTTACTGCATGCATGAAAAGTGGCAATCGCTTTCTACCCTTCACGTGACGTAACGTACGTAGAAGTTGGTGTCTTTCAGTGAGCAAGAGTCAAAATCGCAAGAAGCATTAGAAGCGTCGGCTTCCGGCTCAAAACCCCTTTGGAAGTTGTGGTTCAAAGTTCAGTTTTTTCCTAACAACGAAACCTTAGAAGTCACTGTGTTCAGGGCTAAATGTTTTCCAGGTACTTACAGTCTTTTTCTACTAATTTACATAGGTACGTTCCTGTCAGAGAGATACCAAAGCGAAGGTTCGACGTTTGTGTTCGTCAGTATGTACTTGTTGCCTGAGGAATCCGTTCGACACACTGGTTTGTATTTCAACACCGGTTCACCGTCGCTCGACGAAGCCTTTACCTTTCAGGTAACCGGAGCGTACTTTTAATATAAAAATAAATTTGCATTTATTATAGATAAAAAAGACGGAATTGGGAAAGAAAACACTGCGTCTATCGCTGTATGACATGGATACAAGTCGTACTAGAATTTGCTTGGGTCACACCTTGGTGAAAATGTCAGATTTGGCCGACCTGCCCAATGGCGGAACGCATTACCTCACCAAAGACCTTCAAGATTTAGCAGAAGCTGTAGATTTGGGATTATTTGACTATTTTTCCAAATATAACATCGTATTTTTCAGTCAGACCCCGTTCCAGAAGTGCACGTCTCGCTCTGCTATGAGACGACGAAAGAAAAACTGAAAATTCAAATTTTTGCAGCTCGAAACCTGCCCGAAAATTTACCTGGTAATTTTAGAATAATAGTACCTAAAATGTGTATAAGGAAGCAGGAATTTAGCCGGTTGTCGCTACTACCTGCGAACTAATATAATCGTTGGCACGAAGTCGGCCAAAACGAAGCGAACGCAGTTGTCCAACTCTCTGTACGGAGTGTTTCAATGCAGTTATGCTTTTCAAGTTCCCGCCAAACACATTGACGCCTGCTGCCTACAATTCAGCGTTATTCAGGTTCAGCCGGATTCTGGCAAGTCTTTGATTAGTCATCTAATCGAAACTGACTGACTGACTGACTGACTGACTGACTGACTGACTGACTGACTGACTGACTGACTGACTGACTAACAGTGACTGACTGACAGTGACTGACTGACAGTGACTGACTGACAGTGACTGACTTACAGTGACTGACTGACAGTGACTGACTGACAGTGACTGACTTACAGTGACTGACTGACAGTGACTGACTGACAGTGACTGACTGACAGTGACTGACTGACAGTGACTGACTTACAGTGACTGACTTACAGTGACTGACTGACAGTGACTGACTGACAGTGACTGACTGACAGTGACTGACTGACAGTGACTGACTGACAGTGACTGACTGACAGTGACTGACTTACAGTGACTGACTGACAGTGACTGACTGACAGTGACTGACTGACAGTGACTGACTTACAGTGACTGACTGACTGTGACTGACTGACAGTGACTGACTGACAGTGACTGACTGACAGTGACTGACTGACAGTGACTGACTTACAGTGACTGACTGACAGTGACTGACTGACAGTGACTGACTGACTGTGACTGACTGACAGTGACTGACTGACAGTGACTGACTGACTGTGACTGACTAACAGTGACTGACTGACAGTGACTGACTGACAGTGACTGACTGACAGTGACTGACTTACAGTGACTGACTGACAGTGACTGACTGACAGTGACTGACTTACAGTGACTGACTGACAGTGACTGACTGACAGTGACTGACTGACAGTGACTGACTGACAGTGACTGACTTACAGTGACTGACTTACAGTGACTGACTGACAGTGACTGACTGACAGTGACTGACTGACAGTGACTGACTGACAGTGACTGACTGACAGTGACTGACTGACAGTGACTGACTTACAGTGACTGACTGACAGTGACTGACTGACAGTGACTGACTGACAGTGACTGACTTACAGTGACTGACTGACTGTGACTGACTGACAGTGACTGACTGACAGTGACTGACTGACAGTGACTGACTGACAGTGACTGACTTACAGTGACTGACTGACAGTGACTGACTGACAGTGACTGACTGACTGTGACTGACTGACAGTGACTGACTGACAGTGACTGACTGACAGTGACTGACTGACAGTGACTGACTGACAGTGACTGACTGACCTGGTATTTATAGGGCACGAAAGGATATACGGTAGTTTTGTGATTGGTCCGTGTATGTATGCGCACGGAGTTGGCATGGACCACTGGAAGCAGATGCTGGCCAACTCAAGAAAGACAGTGGAAATGTGGCACAAACTGACACTTGAACCATGACTTCTTAGATTTGCTTTCTTTCCGCGTTCTATACTGTGTTCTTTTCGGTTGATGTACGTACTGTGCGGTGGTAAGGGGTGAGTAGTTCTGGGAGCAGAGATGGACGGCTAAGAATTTTAAGATAAAATTTTAGCCATCTACGGCGCCACTGCAGATTAGCCGTGCTTTTGAATAGCTATGTATAGTGTTTTAGGCTAGCGCGTAATGGTCTTCTTTTGTATTCAAAATTGAAGTGGAAACATTTCTAGCTCTTAGTGATAGAGACGCACCCGCGCTGGCACAGCTACCTACATTGTATTAGGAAAAAACGGTCTGGGTAGCCAATAATTTAGGCTTTGCCTTCCAAAAAGTGTAAAATTGCGCCTACAGCCGGACGATGTTCACGCGTCTATCCTTTGTACTTTGCGTATTTGTTATAAAGATTACCAGTAATTTAGCGTTAGCAAAAAACCAGCACACAACTGAAGCCCACTGTCCACTACATCAGGTAGACTGACGCTTGTTTGCTTTGGACGCTTTGTAATCAGATCTTTTTCTTGCCCGAGTTGGTAAAATTCTACCAAAACTAAGAAGACTGTATGTCATATTAAACTGCAAGTTTTAAAGACAAGACAAACGTCAAAATGTCAGCGGTATTGTTTGGGCGAAACGATGACAATGTGTCAAGAGCGACCGGTTACCGAGTGCGCATGTGGAGAGGGCGAAATCAAGAAATCCCGAACCGAAGACCATTGTATAAGTGAATTCGAATGCAGACGACTTATTGCCGAAGACTACATTCGACACGATTTCTGTCCAGAAAACCAGGTCTCACTGCATGGATGTTTGTCTGTATGGGGTTGATGAAGTTCAGTTGGGGGGGGGGGGGGTAGGTGCAAAAACTTTGCCGACTTTGGTTCAGGGGGGTGGAGTGGGGTTCAGAAAGTATCGTAACTACTATGCTTCATTATCGAATTTTTAGTGGCATACAATAGAAACTGTTCTTTTTATGTAACTGTAACTTTGATTTTCTTGCCTCCAGAATGATAAACTGTTCAATAATTATCAAGCAGAGAATAGGATTTTAGTATATCTAGCTTAGAGTGCGAACTGGTATTGGGTATTGGGTATTGGGTGTATTGGGGTGTTTTCCAGGCATACATGTAACAGGGGGGGTCTGCCCCCCACCCGACTTAGGCCAGACCCCCCCGGATGGGGACCCCCCCCCCCCGAGACGATTTCACCGACCCCCCTCCGATTTTTCTGGCAAGTAAATTTTCGAGCAAATTTTTGCAATTTTTTACACCTTCACACACAAAAATTGCCAAAATCGCCTGCAATACAGCACTTTTTAGCTAAACAGTGCAGTACATACAGTACTGTGATGTTTTCTGCTTATACCATACTGCGCAATCAATTGAATAAATCTCTACAACCACTCTGGGAAGCTTTTCGGTATGCAGAAACCTTCAACAGAATGTACTTAAATTGAAAATAATACAATCAAAGTTCCCTAAAATTCCAGAAAAAGCGACGTCGTTTTTTGCTAACCCCTCCCCTCGTGGTGTGTCGTCTATCGTCGCATTTCAGCCGACCCACTCCCCCTCTGGAACGACGTCGTTTATGGACGGCCTAATCAACTAAACGTTAGTAGAATTTCCTAAAGTGTACGCTTTTCTAAGCGGTACGCCAGTAATTAATTTCTCTTTTCTTATCCAATATAAAAATGGTGACATTTCTAATGCCGAGTTAGGAAAAAAATTCACCGGAAGTAAGAAACACGACTGAATTACGAAATATTAAGTACCAAAACTGTTAATTTCTGCTAATTTTACGCCCAAAATGGCTTCTAAATACTTTCTGAAAGGCTAATTTTTCTAATTTTTCTCGCCCTGCTTGGGTAGCGGCCCAACCAGGCCTCTTAAAAATTTTAGTTGCAGTGCCAAAAATCTTGTGTACACAACTGGAATGTACCTGTCCACTGAAATGCAATTTTTGGTCCAGCTATGCAAGTATTGGGTATTGGGTATTGGGTATTGGGGTATTGGGTTTTTTAGGTATTGTTCGCACTCTAATCTAGCTTAACTAAACGAAAAAACTATCTATATGACAAGAAAATGGAAGGAAAATTTTTTAGTGGGGGTAGTCAGCAGAAACTTCGAAGCTATTTTGGATGATAGCTGCTAGCTGCTGAACTTGACAGAACTTCAGGGGGTGGTGGTAAAATATTAAATTTTTGAGTTTCGAAATTTATGGGCGGGGTCCTATGACAACGGCTATTTTCAGCGTCTAGGTTGCAGCAGAATCCATGTAAACGACGGTTTCCTACAGAAGTGCGAGCCAACTTGTCAGCACCAAACCAGTTTCTGCACCGGTCTCCAACAATGCCGAACCTACGGCTGTCTATGTAAAGCTGGAATGGTCCGCACCGCCGACGGCGACTGCATTCCAAAAGACGACTGTGAAGAATATTAATCGCATGCAAAATTTATTAACCAGATAATAATTAAATGATCATCTCAATGGAGGCTTCGGTCAGTTCAAAGCAGAGTCGTTTAGGAGGTTTGGCTTCTCGCACGGCCATACTGTCTTCGCACTTTTGAGCAATAATCAGCAGTCCATCGCAGTGCGACATAGACCGTTTTCTGCCCGGCAGTTCATTGGAAAGTTGTGATTTGAGCAATTCTGGTTTGCTCGACTGTTTGGCTGTCTGGAACGAACGTCTGGCCAACACACGGTCCTTCGCATGATCGGAGGAAGTGGGATTTTTGGCGCTGCCCGTTTGGGTCACTGCTGACTGTCTCAGCTTGAGGGTGTGGTAGTCACTGTTCAGTTTCTTCAGACAGGGACAGATCATTCGAGCGAACATCTGCCGAAATCGGGTGCCCAGGCAGTAGATTAGAAAGTTGGTGGCAGAATTGAGGCAAATCAGCAAATTGCCGAGAAAAATCAACAGCCGTCTGGTGACGTAGTAGGCCGTTCCGGGGTGACCTTTGCCAAAGACCACTTCGAGGCAGTGATTGATAAAAGCAGTTGAGTTGAAAAAGAGAAAGGTGATGATAATGGCGATAGCGATAATAGTACATCTTCGCTCCCTAAAACATGCTTTGTTAGTGCAAAGTTGCTTCCTGGTTGCAGTATAGAAACAGGCGTGGAAAGATATGTGCAATCAGTCCGATCACGCGCTAGAGGCAGTATTCAAATTAGGCGGCAAAGTGCCTGGCAGACAATCAGGACAGATGAAAACTCACACCCACCCACGCAATCAGATTCTACTCTAGTGAGGAAGCCAGGCAGTGCGCGAAGAGAGAAAGCGGTGTGCTGGTGCAGAAAAAAACAGAATTTACTCAAGAATAGCTTTCAGGCTATCCACTCGCTTCGTTTTTCTGAAATCCACTCACTCTTGTGCTACTGGATCACCGGTCGGCAACCCAACTATGTGGGACATGGATTTTTTAAAAGAAAAGTAAGCACACCTTTCTTCCTTGGCCGCTCTTTTAGGAGCCATTGACTTGCGGTTCTTGTAAGCTCTGTGCACAGCACAGGCGACCACAGTGTTAAGCACAACCATGATGGCCCAAGGAATTAGAAAGAGCACGATCAGGTAGCACCAAATATGGTAAATCTGCTGGTAGAGAGGGTTTCTTCTTAGCGGCGTAGCCATCAGTCGTCCTTGGTCGTTCTGAGTCAACTCAAACATGGACGGCACTCGGTACACCACCGCTACCACAGTCAGCACACACAACGCATAGAATGCGCGCTTAGTGGTGCACCAGCCACGACTGTGCAACGGATACTTCACGGCTAGAATAAAAACCCTTAATGACCCAATCTGGTTTGACCTAGAATAAACCTGATCTGATCTGATTAGTAGATCTAACCTGAGACTTAACATACCGACCTAATCTGGCTTGACCTAACGACCTAATCGGTTTGACCTAAGCACCTAATCGGTTTGACCTAACCACCTATTCTGCTTTGCCCTAGCGACCTAATCTGCTTTGACCTAACGAGCTAATCTGCTTTGACCTAAAGACCTAATATGTCTGACCTAACGACCTAACCTGGTTTGACCTAATATGTCTGACCTAATGACGTAATCTGGTTTGATCTATCGAGCTAATCTGGTTTGACCTAAAGACCCAATATGTTTGATCTAACGACTCTATTCTGGTTTGACCTAATGACCTAATCTGGTTTGACCTAATATGTTTGACCTAATGACCCATTCCGGTTTGACCTAATGACCTATTCTGGTTTGACCTCAGACCCGAACTGGAAAATGAGTGTACCTAAGAATCTGTCGACAGTAAGCAAGACGCAGGTCCAGACAGAGCCGAACTGAGCAATCAAGGAGACAGGAAAAGCGAGCAGCGTAGAGTTCCAGAACATGGCACACCAGAAGGAGCTGGCGTCGTGACCACTGGCGGTGCACTGAGCCATAGGAGGGTAGAGAAAGAGAGCCATAAGCAAGACCAAGAAGTCGAACAGACTCAATCCAGCCAGGTAGACGTTGAGTGAGGAGCGCATCGACTTGCGACTGAATATTATGATGGAGATGAGAGAGGCCACCAGACCAGGAACTGCCACTGCTGGAATCAAGAACGTGTAGACCGTGTATTCCAGGTCGGCTGTGATGTCCCATTTTTGGCTTGAATTTGAGCTTCCATTTATGTCCAACGACGATCCGTTCTGGCTCATTTCGACTGTCTGAAACAAAAAACAGGTACTGATGATTTTGTTCTGGCATAGCACTAGAGAGGAGCAAGCATGAACCTGTCTTTAACTTGACAAATTGCAGTTTGATAAAGTACAAATACCTTGTGTAAATTTGCATTAACCCTTTCGAAATCAGTCCATTTTCGCGATTATTATTAATCCTTTAGATTTTTGCGCTCTCAGCAGCAAAAGACTGCAAGCTTTTTAGGCTATTTGGTAACTAGAGTTAAGGATTTTGCAAATTTTAATCAAGAGCAAGGCTATAAAGTGACAGTTTTGGCTAAGCTAACTGCCTCAGACAGCCTTCGATGTTTCAGCTGCAATTGGTCGGCAATGGGTGGCTTTGACAATTTTCTCCTCCAACAAACTAAAATTGAGCTTCGTCGCCAGCAGACGCCTTTTTAGCTAATTACGTACGCACCCTTGTGTTTTGCAGGATGTCTGCGAACAAGGAAACACCATCTTCACTGCACAGAGGCGTACCAACTGTCTGACTGCCGCGATCGGTTTATCAAATTTTATTATTTAAAGCAAGTCTAAAGCAGAAACCGCAACAAAAACTAATAGAATGACCAAGAGGATAGGGTAAATTAACCATGAAAGAAAACGGAACTAATAAAAGACCGATTCAACAACTTTTCGGTTAAATAAATATCACCTTATTTACTTACTTCGTATCAAGATGTTCCTTGATATAGGAACGATTAAAATCCTATACTTTCTGTTAACCCTTTGTTACACACCTGCGATTAAAATCCTATACTAACTGTTAACCCTTTGTTACACATCTGCTCCTATAAGAGCGGTCATCTTTTGGCCACGGCCTCCGATAATCCATCGAAATGCGTGTCGTTTTCCCCAATTTGCGGAAAAGTTTAATGTCCACAGACAGAAAATCCTATGGGTTTTCCGTTTACGATATTTTATCGGATATCCGATAGTGGACGGCGGATATCCGATACAAATTTTAGGCAGTGTGTAAGAAAGGGCTAATCCTTCCTACGAAGGCCAGAGCGCGATCAAGAAGTACCGAAATAGGTCGCGTGTGATGAAATAGAAACTGATTTTGGCATTTCCTTACACAAAGCACGAAGTGAATTGCTGATTAAAATAGCTGTGTGACAGCCTGGAACGGTCCATTCTGTATGTACATAGGTTATAACACAGACAGGACAAGAAAACGCAGATGCCGCCGGCCGTTTATACGATGCCGGCAATTTACAGCCGGAGGACTTAATCAGCAGGATGAAGCTGTCGGCAGATAAAACCAACTCATCCATCAATATTATTTTGAGCTTGTAGCCGGTAAACTGGAATTAGACCGCCTACCTAATTCCGAGAACGACACTTAATTAAGCAGAAAGCTTCAAAAAGGCTTCCGCATGTCGTATTACCAATTTTATGAGAACTTATGAATTAGTAGGTGTCGTCCATAAACGACGTCGTTCCAGAAAGGGAGGGCGACTGCTGAAATACAATACCAGAGGGCGCATTCAGATAGGGAGGGGTTAGCAAGAAACTCGTACCTCACTTTTTCAGAAGTTTAGGGAACCAGCCAAGTGGTAGGCAAAACTTTGATTCTAATGTACCTTAGCAAGACCCTGAATTCCTTACTAGACAAGCCGTTTTTGGAGCAAAAATCAGAGTCACTTTCAGAAATCTCAATTGTCCATGGGGAAACGTGTTCTTAAAAGAACGTTTCGTACAGCAATCGGTATGTCTCGTCGTGCTGCATCAGAATGTTTGCTCAGAAGTTGGATTTTCGATGGTTTATAGGTGAGAAAATGGTAACAAACACTAGGATCTCGAAGGGTAAGAAAGAGGCCTTTAGAGATTAGGTCAGTAACATAAATATAAAGCTTCATATTTAGAATTAAATGACATATTTGAACTCGGCAGACAAAGACGCGTTGATTGGTATGCTCTCTCTCTGATAAAGATTCATGTTTGGCACGCTATTTCTCAGGTTAGAATCGATCAATTTAGGTGTTGATGGCATCAGTACTATTGTACTCGATGAGTTCTTTCACGTGGTGCCATCAGTATCTGATCTGCCTAGCTCTTTCTGGACCAAAGTTATGACATTTCAGTAATGAGAAAATCTTTGGATTACATTCAGTCCCGAAAAACGCTCCACAGTTTCACGAAAATCAGCCTATAGTGAACTTATGCATATCGTTAGAAAGCCCATTCTCTCAGCTACAGAACGCACTAAAGCTGCTTGGCGATAGCTTGTGAAATAATGTCTCACTTCATCTGTCGCTGGTTTCGTCTCACTGTGAATTTTGGGTTCGTCAATCAATTTCGCTGAAATTTTAACAAAACATGCACAAACGCTCATAACTTTTATTCTGAATAACTCAGCCAAGTCTGTCACTCCAACCACTGGTTATACACTTCTATGTATCTGTCGTCAAAGTGAACACGTGGAAGAGCATAACCAGCGGCTGAAACAACAGACTTGTCTCAAATTTTGAGAGTAAAAATTCTGAGGATGTTCTCATTTTGTGCTAAGATTTCAGCAAAATTGATTGACGAACACAAAAGTTACAGCAAAACGAAACCGATGATATAGATACATGGTCCACCTTGGTGTTTAGGTAGTTCCTGAGATATTTTTTCTCAAAGTCTAGTGATTTTGGTTGTGAACAAAAGGGATTCCGCTACACTTCATAATAAAACAGATTCCTACTGATGAGGACTAATGTAACGAGGCTTTAATAGTGACACACACTCTCGGTTACTTCACAAGTAAAGTCCGGTAAAGTAGGAATATGTAATATTATGAAGTGCAACAGAATAATATGAGTCGCTTTTGTTCAATATCAAAATCATAATTTTGCCTTTGAGGGCAAACATTTCGGGAACTAAGCAGACCATTTTAATAGAAATTTTTAACAATTTTTCAAGAATTTATTTATCTTTAATTCAGAAAATATTCATTTAGATCAGTTGAGGTTTACAGTTGCTACCGCAAAAATCTACTGAGTTATTTTTGATGGACCCTGCCTCTACATTGAAACAACTAGATTTGGATATAAACTAACCGTCTAGTTTCAAAGTAATAGTTTTTCTTATTGTGTCGGCGTCCGGTAAGACACGGGCTTTACTACCACACATGACAGAATAAACAATGATCACACGGACTAGGCGGAATAGTTTATGTACTACGCACGTATGTAGTTGTTTCAACCTATAGAACGTAAGGGATCGCGGGTAGATGTTGATCAATCTACTGACGGTTGAAAGCATGGCTAGATATATCAAACCAACTGGATAAACGAGTTACCTGTGCATCAAAGCGAGCGCTAAACAACGGGGGCATGGTGTCTTAGCCACTAACGAGGCCAAGCGGGACGCAGCGTCGAACGCACATCAATTGGACACGGTTCAGGTGCGCGCTTCTACAAAAACAGAGCGTCTCTTTTCAAGTCCGAAATGACAAATTGGCATTTGCGAGCAGCTGCGGCTTACCGGCGTCTAAACTCTATCTTTCATTGGCAGACAACTAAACCTAATTCCTACGAATTTTCACGCGCATACTGGTTATGATGGCGCACGGCAGCAAGCAGCATATACCAAAACAGCTCGTTATATTTCCAGGCAACGATGAAACGCGTCAGAGCATAACCACTCAACAATATATACGAGCAGTTGGGAGCACCGGAAATCGGCGTAGATATTTCGCGCTTGAAGAAGTCTGCATACCTACCTACCTCGCTAGAGAGGGGTCCGACCAAGCCAACCAGCATAACCTTTGAAGCAGAAGACGGAAATTGCGTTGGGACCTTTGAGCCGATGGCGGCACCGCTCATTTCGACCAAATCAACCTCACAAAGGTTCGCTTAAATTGCATTCGTTAGCCAAGTTTGGCGTCACGCTTACACCTCTGTTCCGTTCGGCACGCAGACGCCTCCAGACAAAAGGATGTTGGCGATCCGAGTTGTTATTCAATTCACGCCTTTCGCACTAATTAAATACACGCCTCCTGTCCTACGCCACTCACTCACAATGTGCCAATCAGGAATATTAATAATATATTAGAGCTTCTGTTTACTAGTCACTTATTTTTAACGGCCACTGTTTGTTTGTTGCTCGACCGAGTATGGATAAAAACAAACTGAAAGACAGGTTGTCCAACGGGAATTTACTTCCAGCTTTAGCTTGAGCGGACCGATCTTTTAGCTTTCGACCTCAACTGAAACAGCGCGCCATGCTCGATGGATTGGTTGGTCGCTGGCCAAAAATAAGCTACTGAGTTCTAATCTAAATTGAGCAAATTCGGCACACTGCAATTTCCATCTGTTTTTCATTTTCTTATAGCTTTTATCTTGATTTTTGCCTCAAATCCGGAATGGAAAGTTTATACTACAGTAAGTCTGGACCTGGAGAAAGGTCAGCGTTCAGCCAGTAACCATTGTTTAAGAGCTGAATGGTAAACTTGAAGAAGAGACAGCAAGAAAAACCGAAAATCCAAGTCTATCAGTGGGAACAGCTCTTTCAAAAAGTGGCTCCCTGTCAGTTGAGAGAATGCCTGGAAGTGTGCTTGGCGCCTCTTCTAAAAGCTTTGTTGCATTCAGCTCTTGAATAAAGGTTACTCGAGGCACGCTGAGCTTTCTCAAACTTAGTCTACACTTTCTAATCTGAATTTGGGGCAAAAACATGATAAAACCATTGTCTGCGTCTGTGGTGTAGTGGTTGCAACTTTGCCTGCCATGCACCCAGCGTTAAACACATGATAGTGGTTCGACCCCGGTGATTGCCTCGCATGTGGCCCTTTATGGGTTCTTTACTGGTCTGTCCGATGTTCACGTGCGTTGTAATAAAAACAGAAGTGTGCTGAACTTGCTCACAAGACTCTTACAGTACCCGACTCGGTGGTTTATTCTTTGCCGGCGACCAATCAATCCATCGGCCATAGCGCACTCTTTTCAGGTGAGATCGAAAGCTAAAAAACCGTCTGCTCAAACTAAAGCTGAAAGTAAATTCCCGGTTTTTTGGACAACCTGTACCTAGAGTTGTCAGACTATAGTAGTTCGGGTCTGCCTACACACAACGTTTTGCCCTTTGTCAAAAGATATTGAAAAATGCACTTGGTACCATTTTTGGTTATGGGCACCAGATTTGAATAATTCGCGCTACAAGAAAAATATTTATGCTACAACGAAAAACTGCACTTGATTTCATGAAGAATTAGAGAAACGCGGGCCGCGTGTGTGAAGTCGCGCGAATTAGTATTCAGGATTTGGTGGCACGTTCCAGCGGTGACTGATTTTCTGAGTGTTATTGCGAGTTTACGAAGATACAACCAACTTGATTGTTTAAAATCTACTAAAAAGATGTGAATATACGTAGCATAGCTAAATTAATTAACGCCAAATTGCGGTAACAAAAAAGCGGTGTTATATAGATAACAAGTTACGCTGATTTCAAATCCAACTGAAACAACTTTGAATCAACGGAAAATTTTGCACAACTGCTGCGAATTGCGTTCGCACAAACAAGCTGACATTTTTCCTACAAATTTGCCAGCCACTAGTTTTAACCGGGGGTTACGAAAGAAAGTCTAGAGCAATTTACAGGACAAACGGCCAAGAATTGAGCTAACAGAAGCGTTTCAAATTTTTCCATTCAGGTGAGCTGAACGGAAAAATTGTTTGTTTCTACCTGTGCAGGCCCGGCGGGTCGCTCAGGTGAGGGTTGCATGCCCGTCAAAATCGGGCCCAGCCCGGGCGCTGAAAATGTCCGGTAGCCCGATATCCGATCGGACCCTAGTGTTGTGTAAGTGGTGTTGACCATACATAATTTCAGTTTATCAAGTCACTATGGATCAGACAGCCGATCTCCTGATCATTATAGGGCAACAACTGAGCAGTGGAGAGATTTCTGAACTTGAACATGGGTCGGTGCAACACAAACGAAACCCACTTTGTCTGCACCAACCGACCGATCAGATTGCAGTACTTCATCGCGTACAACCGGGCCAGAAGTCCTCGCTTGGCCACATGTAATCCGTCGTTCTCTGGAGCAGCTGGCATTGAGCTAAATATCTGCTCCAACACGTCCGTTTCTTGCTTGCTCAGCACAGTCCGGAGCGCTATAAATACCTTTAGTCAGAGCTAAAACGTTCGGCGTGGGTGTGAGTAGAAAGTTGAAGAGCACGTGTTTTTGTAGTGTATACGCAAATACTTTTGCGCACTTGGCCGGTGCGCTATATTTCTTTTGTCAAGGTAGCTGCCCTGCTTCTCCTATTAGCATTTTCTGCCCTTACCGGCGTTTTCTCTGCTTTATGACTAATTTCTGATAACCTACTATGGGTATACTACAGTCAGGTAGCTAACGGTATATACTTTATAGTACTCAGGAAGCTTAATCTTATAAGGAATGTACAGGGTCCGCCAAAAAACAACCCAGCAGCTGTTTCGCTGTAGCAACCGCAAATCTCAACCGATTTGAATGAATCCTTTTGTAAATGAAAGATAGAGAAATTCTTTAAAAAATGCTGAAATTTTCATTAATGTACTCTGCTTAGTTCCTGAGATATTCGCTCTCAAAATCAAAACAGTGTTTGGCAGTGAACAAGAGCGATTTTCTATTATTCCACTGCACTTCGTAATAAAACGGATTCCTGCTGCTGCTAAATGCTATTGGAAGCTTTACTGGTGACACATAAACTCGGTTTACTTCAACAGTAAAGTGTCATTAGCCTCCAGCAGTAGGAATCTGCTTTATTATGAAGTGCAACGGAATTGCTCTTGTTCTTTGCCAAAATCTGTTTCGACTTTAAGGGCAAATGTCTCAAGAACTAAGCAGTGAATCTCAATGAAAATTGCACCAATCTTTGAAGAATTTATCAATCTTTCTTTCAAAAGAGGATTCATTCAAATCGGTTGAGATTCATGGGTGCAAAACTAAAAAATCTGCCGGGTTGTTCTTTATCACTCTTGTTCATTGCCAAAATCTCTGTTTTGACTTTGAGGACAAATATCTCAGGAACTAAGCAGGCTATCGTAACCGTAAATCTATCTTTCAATAATTTATTTGTCTTTCATTTAAAAAAGGATTTATTCAAATCGGTTGAGATTTGCGGTTGTTACAGCAAAAAATCTGCTGGGTTGTTTTTATAAGAAAGGGTACCACCACTTTGGCCAAAGTTATGGATTCCACACAGTTCGCTCGCTGAGTGTCAAAAGGATTTATGCCGCCAAGCTGGTGACTACATGCAATACACTGTAGTTATACTTAGGTTGTTCTACGCTTTTTAAAACTTTCCACTATACTGCAGCAAAATTAAACAGTATATGGTACCTTGAACGGATGCAAAATCCTTGATACTCCTTTTGTTAAGCAGTTGAATAGTCTGATTCGTCAAATAGGTGTACAGTTCTAAATTATGATAGAATCTCGTAGAATTTGCTTCAGTTACTTGGTTCGGTGCTGAATTCAAACTTGCTAAACATAGCCATTTTAGCAATATTCCGCTGCAAAATCTAATCTGTTCTTTACTCCATAAAACACGAATATCCTCTTCCACTTTGGTCAATCGCTGTCGTACCTGTGAAATCATCGTATAGAGGATTACTTTGTTAGCTAAAGCAAAGCAAGCACCTACTACCACACCTGGCTATTTTAGTTACAAAATTACGTTTTGTTTTTTGATTCAAGTAAATTTGAACCACTTGGACCGCTCTCAAGCCGTTTCTGTAGCTTTCAGTGATTTGCAAACAATTTTGCCCTCCAAAGTTGAGCATCAGAATAAAAGCGAGGCACAGTAGTTTCGAGGTCATTATGTTGGCTTCTAACCAGCTGTGTGACTTTAGAGCAGCAGACGCAAAGGGCACTGTCGCGGTTTAGGGATCTTTTCAAAGTTTAGCTATACTCTTCCACTTTGGTATACTAGTTTACAAGAACTGTCTGTAAACTATTTTACTTTGGCTGACTTTTGGCTACTAGTTTACTTTAGATGACTACTGCATCTGTTTTACTTCAGCTGCCTTTTTGTCGGCGCCCGCCGATTTCTTCGCAACCAAATTCGACGCCCAGCCGTGGGAACTGCCGCGAAGCCCACCTAGTTTACTACAGGTGACTTATTGCTTCTGTTTAACTTTAGATGACTAATCGACCTGTTTTACTTTAGCTGCTTCTTTATCGACGCCCGGCTGTGGGAAACTGCCAAATAAATTGCGGTCTGATTGGACTGCTAGTGTAGTTTGGCTGACTTTTGATACTATTTTATTTCAGGTGACTTTTGACACTAGTGTACTTTGGCTGACTTTTGATACTAGTGTATTTTGGCTGACTTATTGTCGAAACTCCACTATGGGTCGAACGTTACCGCCTCCGGGGCAGCTCGACATACCCTCACTGGGCGATTGTCGAGCGGACTCTAAAATGCCCCAGGTCGACCTGGCTAGTCCCCAAATGGTAACGAAACGCCTCCCCCAGTCACGTATCTTGTTCCTGCTTTGCCAGGAGATGCTGACTTCGATCTGCATGCCACCTTCCTGGATTGCCGCTGGAACATCTGCCACGAAGACACCTAGCCCCAGCTTAACAGTGATTGCTTGCAGTAGCGTACCTGGGGGTGTACACCCCCTTTGCAGTGGAGTTAGAAGGAAAAATTGACTAAAATTAAGAGTAATGAACGAATTATGTACCAAAACTGTCTTTTTATCTTCAGGATGCCTTTTAAATTAGATTTGAAGGCCAATTTCTCAAAATTTTCTCGGCCTTGTTGTGCAAAACCCCAACCATTTCTCTTTAAACTACAGAAACCAGCTCATTATTGTTAATTGTATGCAATGAATATCTTTTAAATGCGTTTGTAATTGCTAATTTTCTAAACTTTTCTCGCCCAGTGATTGCTTGTGCATTCATATTTTTAACAGATTTACTAGAAAATTAAAAAATATGAACACATTTCACAGGAAGGATAAACGTTTGCGACTGACTGCCTCTTTCTGCCATCTTTACCGTCAACAGTAAGCTCGACAGTTGAATCCTAGCCTGCAATCAGTGCAGGGATAGGACTCCGAGCACCAGATAGCCTGGCTATAGAACTGATGACAGTGCAGACATAGAAATCTGTGGTTTGTACGTTAATTGCTAATGAAAGTTGTTTTAGCAGTATACTGTATAGTCTGTGTGCTGTCAGTAGTTCGCTCGACAGTTGATTCCTAGCCTGCCCTCAGTCCAGCGATTGGACTCCGAGCACCAGATAGCCTGGCTACAGAACTACAGACAGCACGCAGACTACAAAATGTCAGATGAGAGTTAGTGAAAGAGACAGTTGTTGCAACGCGGGCACGGAAAAACAGAGGTCGATTTGTCAGGATTGTCCCGTTTCCACTTTTGGAACTGTACTGCAGGCAATGATTCATAGTAGGAGGTATTCACTGAACTGTCTTGCAGAACGGTTTTGTTGTGGAGCCATTCATGCAAACAGACGGCTGCCATGCCATCAACGGTTGGCTTGAACTTGTTCACGAACAGTTCTTTTCGCGACTGCAGCATGTTGAGGTCATCCACTGAAAAGACACAGGACCAGTGCCGCCATATGCCTCTACATCTGACCAACTCGTAGCCTTTCCACACAGTAAATCGGGTCACCCACTCCTTCTCAGTGCCGAGTTTATCAGACGGTTTCAGACAGGAGCCTGAAATACGTACTGTATTATACACTAAATGTTACTGAATTATGTCACATACGTGTACATTAGTCACGTCACTTATGTCAGTACGTACGTACTGTATCACATATGTCGTTATGTCTGTACTGTATGTACATACTGAATCACGTCACGTATGTATTTATGTCAGTACGTACGTGCTGTATCACGCATGTGCATGTGTCTACGGGCAAAGGCAGTGGCATATTCAGGATTTTGCAAAGGGGGATGTAAAATTTTGAAAGTGCCTGGTTGCGCTGATGCCCGTCCGACAAGGGTAAAAAACTTAGCAAAACTAGTCTTCAAAAACGCGTTTAAAATTAACAGAAATTAAAAGTTTTAGTAGTTTAAAGTGGCCTGGTTGGGCTTCTGCCGACCAGGGCAAAAATTTTTTTTATTTAGCCTTAAAACGCATTTAAAAGGCATTCTGAACATGAAAATAGATAGTTTTAGTACACAATTCATTAGTTATATTATTTTCGACATACGTTCTCTTCCTACCTCCACCGCAAAGGAGGGTGTACCCACCCTACTACACCCCTTCAGGAATTTTTGGTAGAGTTTTGTATAGAAAATTAGGATAAAAAGTAAGCCTAGAATAGGTGTTAACTGTATCATACATATGTACACATGTACTCAAGCTGCCAAATGTAAGCACTGTAAACTAACCAGGATATCCCTCAGGCGCACTAAAGTTTTCGTCGTGATTGAGAGTCGACATGAAGTGTTCTCCTGAGTGAAGTGTAGAGCCGAGGTAGTCGATTAGCTTTGGAACCCGAGCATCCTGCATGATGTAGTCAACGAATGGTTTGCTGATTGTCGTTTGCACGGAGCCTTTGTAGATAGTGAAATTGGTGTCAGCTTGTCTGTTTCTTTGCCTCGTTCTTTTTGGCACTAGCTCTCTACCATAAACAGAAAATTCCCATTTGTACTGGAACCAGCTAGGGTTCGGCACTGCCAAATTGACGTCATTGGCTCCATCCAGTGCCTGGAGAATCTCTACTAATTCCAGATTTGTTTTCAATGGGAAATCGTTATTCTATAATAATAATAATCTGTCTTAGGTTTTGAATTTTCCTAAAGTTACTTATGTACCTCAAGTGTGAACGCGTATTTCCAGTCTTTGTCAGCCAGTGTGTCCAAGCAGGAATGCCAGGCATGAGGCATGTTTGTGCCCCATCGAGTGCTGTGCACGTTGGCGAAGGCACTGTGAGTCTGAAAGTGTGTTTGTAGTTTACTTCAATTCAGTTGTTTAGCTGCAAGAGCTGGAACTGCGCAGGGAAAAGGGAGACGACGGTGTGTACATCACTGAGGTGCACATAGAAATTGGACCTGAGCAAAAACTGTCTTTCGCGGTCAACCAATGGATCGTGGGAACGCAGGTGGTCGTTGTGAAGCCAAATCCACCGCCAGACTACAAAGGTTCGGTGTTAGGAAACAGCCTTTGAGACTTCTTGACCTGGTTTGTTACAGTGCGCTACCACATTAGTCTGCACACTGGATCGCAACCGATCGGCAAAGGCACAGAAGGCGACTGCGCTTCAGATGGAACCGAGTGGACCCGAGGGGGATCGACAGTTGCAGACTGCCAGGAGTGCGCCATATTGACACTGATCGGTGCATTGCGCAGATCAAGTATGATTCGATATGGTTGTGGACTTGAAAAGGACACGACCTACAACATGACTGTCTACGACTTTGATATGGGTCGGCTTGAATCTGTCTATGTGCAGATTCACACAGCAGGAACTTGGTAAACCTATTCCAGCACGTAATGTACTGTATATTTGTTCGTGTTTCGAGTTTAGGTCAATCAAACGCATTCGTGTTTCTGCCGGTCGCATTCTCTATGAGTTCAGCAGCATTCCAGCTATTACGTACTGGCAGCCAGTTCTTGCGAACATTTCCTCATTTCTTTCCAGGTCGACCTGGGGCATTTTAGAGTCTGCTCGACAATCGCCCGGTGAGGGTATGTCGAGCTGCCCCGGAGGCGGTAACGTTCGACCCATAGTGGAGTTTCGACAATAAGTCAGCCAAAATACACTAGTATCAAAAGTCAGCCAAAGTACACTAGTGTCAAAAGTCACCTGAAATAAAATAGTATCAAAAGTCAGCCAAACTACACTAGCAGTCCGATCGGACCGCAATTTATTTGGCAGTTTCCCACAGCCGGGCGTCGATAAAGAAGCAGCTAAAGTAAAACAGGTTGATTAGTCATCTAAAGTTAAACAGAAGCAATAAGTCACCTGTAGTAAACTAGGTGGGCTTCGCGGCAGTTCCCACGGCTGGGCGTCGAATTCGGTTGCGAAGAAATCGGCGGGCGCCGACAAAAAGGCAGCTGAAGCAAAACAGATGCATTAGTCATCTAAAGTAAACTAGTAGCCAAAAGTCAGCCAAAGTAAAATAGTTTACAGACAGTTCTTGTAAACTAGTATACCAAAGTGGAAGAGTATAGCCAAACTTTGAAAAGATCCCTAAACCGCGACAGTGCCACGCAAAGGTGGTGCGCAAGCGAGGCAAACGCATTCTCGCCGACTTTTTCAATTAGCATTTCGTCTAAACAATAATGTGATAGAGCGGGCTGGAGTCAGCTGTTGCCGTGCGTCTGAGAATCGGCTTGTTTACAGCGCGCACTCCCACTTTAACCGACTCTTCTCAGACCACTGTTATTAGCCCACAATCGCAAACTCATCGGTGCTGCTAGTCTGGAGTTATGGCAGACGTTGCGGCTAAGTTTACGGAAGCGGAAATCGTGCCTGCCATTATTCCCAACCCTCCGGCTAATAAATTAGAGGTATCCATTACAGGTGTATCCATCCGTTTGAGTTTCGCGAAAAAATTCAAATCGCTGCTAATCCGTCAATTTAGAACGAAACTAAAATATTCTCGGCTCGATTATTATTACATCTTTATACTGTAGTTAATTCTGGCTAACTATTATTAACCCACTCGGCTTTCGTGGGCGTAAGTTTTGATATTCTAAAATGAATAATTCCGAATTAGCAGAAATTAACACCAAAATAGGTAAGAGCCCTCTTCACTAATCTTTACTATAAACTCGTGCCATATATGAAACAGGTCATTCACCGAGACGGTACGGGAGTTGGAGGGTCCGGCGCCGTGAGCCCAAATTCTGGGGGAGGGGTTTGGTACTAAAAAACGCTAAGATATCGCATTTTCGGCTAAAAACCGTAAAAAAGCGCTAATTTGAGCTCAAACACAGTTAAAAAGTGCTGTTTCCGAAACTCTAAAAAATTGTAATAATTTCCTGAACAAAATTACCTGCCAGGAAATCTGAGGGTAGGGCGAAAACTTGTAGATGATTAAGAACAGAGCAAAACTACTCCCAAAAAGACCAGTTACAATGTTTAATGAACTCATTTGTAGTGTTCCGACGATATCAAAATTCGACGATATTCGATATCGATATCGATATTTTCAGCTCAATATCGATCGATATCGATATCGATATTTATAGTTATGCAAGAAAATCTGAAAATTTGAGAGAGCAAACTGCTCTTGCTGGTAATCAGTCAAGCACTGATGCAACCAGCGATCTGATATCAGTTAAGTAGAAAATCGCAGAAAGATAGTGGCCCTTCTGAAGCCCTTACATGAAAAGGTTGACCCCTGAGGTCGATGCCCCACCCTCATTAGGCATAAAGAGCTCGGACAGAATAGCGTATTTTAACATATTTAATGACAAATAAGCCAAAAAACCTTGATTTTAGTAAAAAATGGGACTTTTTGCTTACCATCCTTTCAACCATCCGGCAGTACCCCTCAGAATTTTAAAATTTACCACCCCTCAGCCCATGTCTGCTTCTGCCCTTCTGCTTCAAGTTTGCGGAGTGAGCAGCTCTTCAGTGTTGCTGCAGACATGTAAGAACCTAAGCGTTGCTGTCAGAAAGCTGAGAATGCCGAGAAATTGATGTTTCTGAGAGCTATCAGACCACTGTTAGGTTTTGACTATACCATCTATTTCTAGTTGTTCAGGAAAAACTGTTTTTTACCGTTCCAGACAAATAAACTTGGTGTCACTTTTGTTTCTTCCTACTTTTCCGCAACAAAAAATATCGAAAACATCGATGCGAAATATCGCGATATCGATATCGGAAAAAGCGTCGATATATCGACTTTTCGATATCGATATATCGTCGGAACCCTACTCATTTGTATTAATGACGGGATAATTAGCAGGTCTGAACTGCGATCCGCAATTTTCTCACCATCACCAACTACGTACGTAGCGACAAACTTATAAATCAGTTCGGAAAAAGCAAAAAAGCTCGCCAGGGGAAAAACGTTTTAAACAAGGTTCCCACTCAGGTGAACTTTGCCCGATGGCGAATTGTTCTAACTAACTTTACCTCAGTCACAACTAGCTAGCACCAACCACATAAGAAGTGATAATCTCAGACCCAAATATGGTACTAATACTAATATGATTAATAGACAACAGGTGCATTCCAATCTTTCAGGTCAATTACGAAGGCCATGTATTAGAATTCGGCAATCTGCTCAGCACAAACAATGTGCGGTTCGCGCCTAGAGTGCAGTTCGACTCCGATCCCGAGGGAACCTACTCGCTAGTGATGATAGGCCAGTAAATTAGAGTGCCTTACACGTATGCTACGTCAGTTTATTTCAGACCCAGACAATCTGAGTCGTGCCAAACCAACGGTGGCAGAGTGGCTACACTGGTTAGTGCTTAATGTACCTGCCAGCAATCTAAAAGATGGCATTCTAGGAGGCAGTGTGCTCATGGCCTACGGTGCTTATTATGTCTGATACTTACGACACAACTGTATGCAAATTTTAGGCAGTCCTGCTCCGGGTCCTCGAACGGGTGACCATCGATATGTGATTCTGTTGTGGGAGCACACAGGAAAACGCGTTAGTTATCCCACTCCTCAACAACGTGCCAAATTCAACGTTAAAAAGTTCATGGAGAAAACAGGACTTGGTATGGTTTCTATGAACTGAAATACAGTACAGTGCTAGACAGTCATACATGTAACAGCCACCCGACTTAGGCCATACCCACGGTCGAGAACCCTCGAGACGATTTTTGTAATTTTTTCAGCAATTTTTCTAGAAATTTAGACGCCAATTGCAAAAATCGCCCGTAAAATAGCACTATTTAGCTGTATTTGAGCTCAACTAACTCGATTCTGAAACTATACAGTCTAAAAGAATCGCAACCATTTCGGACCAGAAAACCGTAACAATGATCAACCGTCATATAAATATAAAATTATCTTTTTGATTTCAGGTGATCCGATAGCCGGCAATTTCTTCATCACAAAGAATGCGCAGCAGTAGAAGGCTAGATACCTAGTACGATAAAATACCGTACCTGTACTGTAATCTCTTGTACTCCGGTTAGCTTGTAACTAGGTTGTACATAATAATTCAGTGATAGTGTTCTTAACTTTTTAGTATTACTTTGTATGAACTAAACTCATTAATGCGAACTCAAGAGCAGACATGGGCATATATGTAACGGGGGGGCTGGAGGGGTTCTGCCCCCTCCGGACTTAGGCGAGACCCCCCGAGCGATCCGATTTTTCTGACAAGTAATTTTTTCAGCAATTTTCTGCAATATTTTAGAATTTTAGACACTAAAATCGCCTGTAAAACAGCGCTTTTTAGCTGTTGGGCCGAAATTAGCGATTTTAGCCGAAAAATTGCGATTTTTGAGCGTTTTTGAGTGCCCAACCGCCTCCATTGAATATGAAGGCACAGACCCCCAAACCCACCCAGTCCCCATTTGGCGGATCACCTTATACATGCATGGACATGGCAAAGGGGGACTGTGGTTTGACCCCGGTCAGGCCGCCGGGCCGGTACCCCTCCTTAGGAATGTTTGGGAAGAACATTGAATAGAAAATTATGATAGGCCTAGATTAGGTGTAAATGAGCTCAGAATAGATTTAAAGCCGTCCGTTTACGTTTGCCTTCGCGCCATACATGTAACAGGTCATGCGCCGAAGGGGGAGGGGGGTTGGGGGGTCAGAGCCCAAATGTTAGGAGGGGGTTGGGCACTAAAAACGCTCAAAATCGCTAATTTGGGCTGAAATACAGCTAAAAAGTGTTATTTTACGGCGATGAAGTTGTAGTTTCTGAAATTGTAAAAAATCGCAAAAAATTGCTAAAAAATCGCTTGCCAGAAAATCGGGTGGGGGGACTGGCCTAAGTCGGGTGGGGGGGGGGGCAGACCCCCTGTTACATGTATGCTTTGCGCAGCCTTAACATATTGACTAAGAAGGTAATATGCTACAATTTATCCATGGTCACTGATGCCAACAACTTTCGGACTAATCACTTGTCGGCTGTTATGCAGTGGGATGCTACTTTTCAGAGAGAGTCAGTGTTCTTAGTTTATCTTTATCTACACTAAAACTGAACACCGGAGTCAGGTGACAACAGAAACAGTCTCCTCCTGATCTGAATCAAAGCTGTGATCTAAAGCCATCCGTCTGTACTGGGGCCAGAAGAAAGGAACGAACAATAGCACCAGAATAACTCCGATTAGATCAAAGACTATAAAAGACACCCGCGCATCGAAACCAGACGGCTTGCCGTCGGCGTCTCTGCCACACACTGACGTATCCAGGTCGGCACCTGCCAGGGGTCGTGCCAGCTTCTCGAACAAATAGACGTAGACAGCTCCTTGAAGGTTGCCGGACATGCCCAGAATGCCTGTAAAATATCCACTGCACTGCGCAAGTCTTTCTCCGAGACAGAGGCAGTCTGAGTGAAAATTTTAGGGAGTACAGTCAAAGCTCCATAAGTGCCACACGCCATATCCGAAATTTTCGTTGCACTTATACAGTCAGGAACTTAACGCCGTTTATGGTACCTAGGCGCCGATTACCTAGGCTAGTGGTACCCCCACGTTCGGGGACTGTGGTGGTACCATGGTACCGTCACCATATATGGTACTCCTACCCATGACCATGACCACTATTATGGTACGAAATTTGAATGAAGTGGTACCATGGTACTAGTATAGCTACCAATTCGAAGGTAGGGATGGTACCACCACAGGGTTCGAACGTGGGGGTACCATAACCATATATGGTGCCACTACCATAAATGGCGCTAAGTGCCTGACTGTTATAGTGGTGCGGTTCAAAAGTGTTGAGGAAATGCGTGAAAACTGGTCCTCTGTTCGTATTTTAGAATACACTAGAAGGAATACCTGACCAGATACTTAACGTAACCCTGAATGACACTTAATTATAGGTGTCATATTCAGACGTGCTGGTTTGACGTTTGATATCCATTCTTTACTGCTCAAACTAAATCTGGAGGTTAAGAACGTTGGCTGGTTAGCAATGTGTCAAAAGTTGACCACCAAATAACGGAGTTCCATTGGTTCAGTGTTCCTTAAGAGGCAGAGTGTTTGATTTTCCGAAAATTAACGTTTGGCTGTAATGGCTGAAAAAGGCAGTGGCCTCTAAACTCAGAAAGTAAACGCACCGGCAGTGGTGGTCTCTTCAACGGGGTAGGTGCACTCTGCGCTCATTTCCATTCCGACGGCGTAGAAGGTGGTTCCGAAGCCTCCAAACAGGAACATCACCACTGCCAGTAGGACGTGGATGCCGTGGAACTTGGTGAGGATGGAGAAGAGAATGCCGAACAGCACTGCCAGCGGCAAGTCCACTTTCAGCATTTCCACGAACAGTTTCGTTCTGTCGGCCAGGTAGCCGGCGGCCGTGGCGAACGTAATGCCACCCACGATCATTAGACTGATGCACAGACCCGTAAATTGGTCGCTGTAGCCCTTGACACACTGAAATCAATAGACACTACAGCCATATTCATTACCCTCGCCTCTACCGAAACATGTGCTGCCTATACAGGACTGTCCAGTCGGGAAGGGATAAAAGAGAATTTACGGTCAGACGACAAACCAAAGAGACAACCAGATACGGTACTGGCGGGCGCAACGATGTTTGGAAGCAGTTGTAGCATTAAATGCACAATTTTTAGTACTCTACTACTATCGGATTCTGGACTTAGAACCCAAACAACGGTGCTTCTTCAGCGGGGATCAGCTGCTACAAGTAGGAAAAGCGAATTCATACGATTTTCTAAATAGGCGCACAATACCTGAGACCCCCAAAATCCAATACTTGGGTAGCTGTAATTACATGGGCCGGAAAATTCCGGTGGGGGGGTAGGGTAGGGGGTTGAGACCTCGGGGGAGGGGGGGTCCCCCGGAAAAAGGCCAAAAAACGCCTATTTTGCCTTAAATAAGCGAAAATTTCCTCCCTCCGGGAGGGGGTGGGAGGTGCGGGAGGGGGGGGGGTATGGCCGGCCGAGGGGGAGGGGTATACCCCCTTACCCCCCCGGCCCATGTATGGATCTGGGCCAAAAATTGCATTTCAGTGAACAGGTACGTTCCAGAGGTATACACAGGATTTTTTGCACTGCAATTAAAATTTTTAAGAGGCCTGGTTGGGCCACTGCCCAACCAGGGCGAGTAAATTTAGAAAAATCAGCCTATAAAAAAGCATTTGAAAGCCTTTTCGAGCGTAAAATTGGCAGAAATTAAGAGTTTTAGTACTTAATACTTTGTAATTCAATAAATTTTCCCTAACTCGACCGGAAAGGGTGTGTACCAGGGGGGTCCGACCGGAACAAATCTCAAAATATGATGGGCGCCATCAAGCTCAGCGCACGTACCGACGGTGTGCCTTAACCGATCCGGTCGTGTTACCCACCGTTCGATAGGCCTTTGCGTTGGCTTTCAAATGAGCTAAGCAGCGCCGTCATGCAACAATGTTTGCGCGCGAAATTCAAATTTTCGTGACTCGGCTCTATTATTTGATTTTCTACCTAAACGGGAAACGTTGCCATTTTTGAAATTTTGATCGTAGGTCAATGCGCCAACCGTCAAACGACGCAGCGTGACGAGATCTACAGTTTCCATGCATCGCCATCGTTCTACGGCGCCAACACTAGATGTCTGAGAGTGAAGCAGTCGAATTTGGCCGTTTTTGCCACTTATTCCTGAGTAGTTTTCAGGCCATAGTTCACTTCGCGGTTGACAGATTTAGCTGGTTCATGCACGAAAACACTCCTAATTGAACGCAGAATGCTAATAACACAACCTGGGGGCTCGGCAATCCAGGCAATCCACTGTAGGACCTCCAGTATCAGCATTACCCGACTATCGGGAAAAAGTATGTCCGAAAGAAGATCGATTTTCTCGCTAACGAAAAACAAATTTGCATATCTGCTGAATACGATTTTTAGAGCACATCAAGACCTTTCATTTGGTGCATTACATGCCCTTGTAGCATATCGGCAATATGGTGTTCATTTTCGATTTTTCTTTTTTGTACGATATGAGAGCTGGATTTTTGACGGTTTTTGATCTGTTTCTTGAGCAAACATGATCGCATCGAGTCCGTTCTGCTGTCAAATGAATCGCCACGGTCCGCTGCGTCTTTTGATGGATAGCTTATTTGGATTAGTCCACGCCAAGGGGGTCCAACCGGAGCAAATCTCAAAATATTATGGGCGCCATCAAGCTCAGCGCATATACCAACGCTGTGCCTTAACGGACCCGGGCGTGTTACCCGCCGTTGGATAGGCCTTTGCGTTGGCTTTCAAATGAGCTACACAACGCCGTCATGCAGCAATGTTTGCGCGCGAAATTCAAATTTTCGTGACTCGGCTCTATTATTTGATTTTCTACCTAAACGGGAAACGTTGCCATTTTTGCATTTTTGATGGTAGGTCAATGCGCCAACCGTCAAACGACGCAGCGTGACGAGAATGACAGTTTCCATGCATCGCCATCGTTCTGCGCCTTCCGGTGCCACTTATTCCTGAGTAGTTTTCAGGCCATAGTTCACTTCGCGGTTGACAGATTTAGCTGGTTCATGCACGAAAACACTCCTAATTGAACGCAGAATGCTAATAACACAACCTGGGCGCTCGGCAATCCAAGCAATCCACTGTAGGACCTCCAGTATCAGCATTACCCGACTATCGGAAAAAAGTACATCAGAAAGAAGATCGATTTTCTCGCTAACGAAAAACAAATTTGCATATCTGCTGAATACGATTTTTAGAGCACATCAAGACCTTTCATTTGGTGCATTACATGCCCTTGTAGCATACCGGCAATATGGTGTTCATTTTCGATTTTTCTTTTTTGTACAATTTGAGAGCTGGATTTTTGACGGTTTTTGATCTGTTTCTTGAGCAAACATGATCGCATCGAGTCCGTTCTGCTATCAAATGAATCGGCACGGTCCGCTGCGTCTTTTGATCGATAGCTTATTTGGATTGGTCCACGCATTTTATAGTTATAGTGCAAAATCATCTGAAATTCATGACAAATCTGCCTTTTAAATCAAGTAAGTGCATCCAACTAGACTTACGGTAGTATATGATACCATAACTATAAAATGCGTGGACCAATCCAAATAAGCTATCGATCAAAAGACGCAGCGGACCGTGCCGATTCATTTGATAGCAGAACGGACTCGATACGATCATGTTTGCTCAAGAAACAGATCAAAAACCGTCAAAAATCCAGCTCTCATATCATACAAAAAGGAAAAATCGAAAATGAACACCATATTGCCGATATGCTACAAGGGCATGTAATGCACCAAATGAAAGGTCTTGATGTGCTCTAAAAATCGTATTCAGCAGATATGCAAATTTGTTTTTCGTTAGCGAGAAAATCGATCTTCTTTTGGACATACTTTTTCCCGATAGTCGGGTAATGCTGATACTAGAGGTCCTACAGTGGATTGCCGAGCGCCCAGGTTGTGTTATTAGCATTCTGCGGCCGGCACAGTTGGTGTAGTGGTTTAGGCCACATGGCCACTGTGCGCGACGTCGTGCGCTCATCCACTCGGCGGGGCAAGTTTCTTGCCGCAAAGAGTTGGTCGTCGGCATAAAGCTCCACCCAGGCCACCGAAAACTGGTTACAGCGAGTAGGTAAAATGGGAACCAACTGGATCTGCCGTTGCACCGAAAGCCGCTCCAAAAAGCATGCCGCGTTGGAGGGAAGATCAACGACGTCAGGAGCCGTCTGGGAAACCAGCAATAAGGCCAATACCGGTTTGGCCACTTGGCCGGGCGGCCGTTGGGAGCTGTCGGCACCATGACGTCACCACGCCAGGCACTCTCTTAGTACCTGGCGCCCAACAGCATGGCTTGAGTGGCTTGGCAGTGAAAGAAGGGCAAACGTCCAAGATGACGATATCAGGGGTAACGAAATGGACCGTGCAGGTCTGATCGTAGGGCTGTACATGTACAGCCCCCCGCCAGATCGGATCGGATCGGATAGCATTCTGCGTTCAATTAGGAGTGTTTTCGTGCATGAACCAGCTAAATCTGTCAACCGTGAAGTGAACTATGGCCTGAAAACTACTCAGGAATAAGTGGCAAAAACGGCCAAATTCGACTGCTTCACTCTCAGACATCTAGTGTTGGCGCCGGAAGGCGTAGAACGATGGCGATGCATGGAAACTGTAGATCTCGTCACGCTGCGTCGTTTGACGGTTGGCGCATTGACCTACGATCAAAATTTCAAAAATGGCAACGTTTCCCGTTTAGGTAGAAAATCAAATAATAGAGCCGAGTCACTAGAGTTGTAAAAAAAAATTTTTTTTTTGAAAGCCAAAAAAAAAGCTTTTTTTATGAAAATTTTTCATTTCGAAATTTTTTTTTTCAAAATTTTTTCCGAGCATGAAATATAGCTTGTAGGAGATGCAAGGATGCATCAGAAGCAACTTTAAATGCAAAAGCTGATACTTTGGTTCAAGCATAGTGTTACAGCCTGAGAGTCGATATTCTACCTGCAGCATTGCTCACAGAGTGGCTGCTGTCCTTCAAAACCTATTTTTATGGTTAGAATAGGCAAGAAATTGATAGAACTGCACTTCTAATGTATATCTGAGGCTAAATTCAGCGATTTTCCCCCAAAATTTCCATACTGTGAATAAAATAAAAAATTTTCGAAATGGGCCTTCAAAAAAAAAAGCTTTTTTTTAAAAAAAAAAGCCTTTTTTTTTTAAAAAAAAAGAGCCTAACAACACTACGAGTCACGAAAATTTGAATTTCGCGCGCAAACATTGTTGCATGACGGCGCTCCTTAGCTCATTTGAAAGCCAACGCAAAGACCTATCGAACGGTGGGAAACACGACCGGATCGGTTAAGGCACACCGTCGGTACGTGCGCTGAGCTTGATGGCGCCCATCATATTTTGAGATTTGTTCCGGTCGGACCCCCCCTGGTGTGTACCTACCACCCAAGTGGCCGGGTCTTGGGTAAGGTACTGGTACGTTGTGGTGAGATTAGAAATGAGCATTAATAAGAACCGAGAAATTAATGACTGGTGTAGTACCTAGGAATTAGGAAAGCGGACACTTTAGGAAATTATACTAACCTTTATTAACGCAAAAACATCTTCCTAAACCTAATCATCGATCAACCTTTTCGATTTTTTCAGGTCAATTTTTCAGGTAACATAGTTTTTTCGATTTTACCTGTCCCAATTAGTATTGGATGAGAAAAACCCAAATACCCAATACCTGGAAACATACAAGGGCCGGAGAAATCCGGAGGGGTATGGAGACCTCGCGGGTAGGGTAGGCGAAAAAAGGCCAAAAACGCCTATTTTGCCTTAAATAAGCGAAATTTTTCTCCCTCCGGGAGGGGGAGGGGGGTATGGCCCGGTGAGGGGGTAAACCCCCTCACCCCCGGCCCATGTATGCCTGGAAAACACCCCAATACCCACTCTAAGGCGCTCCATATAGAACCGGCACCCACTATAACGTGGTTATTTCTAAGCATAGATCGGCCGGAAAAAATGGGTTGGGATAGTAAAAATCCGACCATTTGGGGGTGGGCCTGCCGGTTTGGCGGGTGGGTAGAGGAACAAAAGTCTGCTTCAGATGGGTGGGTTGGGGTGGTGGCAAGTAGGGTACCCCTGCGGCCCTGAATGTTTCCAAGACGTTGGTTGAGAAGAGAAAGAAACTGACCAAGAACTGTTCGGTGGTGCTGTAGAGGCAGTTGAAGAGTCCGAGTCCGCCACCCAGACAAATGACTAGCACAACATAAGCAGGATTGGTCAAACATTGTTTGAGACCAGTGAAGAAAGGCAGAGTGACTGTGAAGGCGCTTCTGCTGGGCGCTATCAATGGAGCACTGCGACGCACTCCAACCACTGCCTGCAACATCATTCCTTACTACAAATCATAGCTCTGACATGTCCAGCTGTCCCAAAACGGTACGGTACTAATACTATTAGGCGATGGTACTATTAGGCGACAAAAAACATTAATAGATAATAGTACCAATTAGGCAGCCCTTCCGAATCAGTCAAGGGTCTATAGCCATGTTCAGCTGTAAGCCTAAATGCGCTATTTTCAACTATGCATGGCTAACTGGCACTAAAATCATGTCTGTCTGGTTAGTCTGATAACTCGTTAACTTATAGCTAAACAAGGCTATATTCACCTGCCCTGATTGTTTCTAGCTCAGATTCTGGCATTTGCCCTTATACCCTAGCTTGCGTCGAGAACGCGAGCGGCCGTAGGGTCGGCCACTTATTTTACTGGTTGCTATGTTCATTAACACACTGGATGCAGACGATCGCACCACTAACTTTGCGGAAGCAGCCCACAAAGTTTCGCAGCGAGAATTTGATGCGGCGCGTCCATCCATCTGGCGCTATACAAATGTTCTGCGACATGCATACATGGGCCGGAAAAATGGGTTTGCGCTGGCGGCAGTCAAAATTCGAAATTTTTTGGGTAGGCCTGCCGGTTTCGGGAGTCGGATTCAGGAGGGTGGGGTCGTTTGGGGGTTGAGCCCAAGTTGGGGTGTGGGCAAACCCCGGACCCCCCCCCGCGGCCCATGTATCGCGACATGTTTTGTTTTGATTGCTTTGCATTGCTCTGCTATGTTTAGTGGTAACGTATGTTGCACACGGACTTATAGAAAAAATTATTCCCGTCGCCTAATAGTACCGCTAAATCGCCTAATCGGCGTCGCCTAATAGTCCTGCTTCGGTCCCAAAATCATAACATTCCTTTTGATGTCATTTTCGGAAATTTTGACTTAATATAGGCTGAAATTTGAAAAATGGGTAAACTTTGTGTTAAAGTTTGCAAATCCATCCTTTGACTATCAGCCACTCTAACAGGCAAGTAAATAAAGCCTACCAAAATCATTCCCAACGCACAGACAGCAAAGACCATGAAATTTAGGCCGACCATATCTGCTGGCTGCTTAACGATTTGTGGGGCCAATAAATTGATCAGTAAAATACCAAATGGACCGGACACAGCAGCTAGACTGGTTGCCAGAGCTCTCTGCTCCGGGGGAAACCAGGCAGAAGCTACTTTTGTGGGAAGGAACATAGCAAAAGGGCCTAAAATAGTAATTTTTTCACTCATACATAAATAGGTCAAATTATACCTCCGATTGCAGCCACTGCTTGTCCTATTTCCACGACTGCAACCTTAGTGTTTTGTGCGAATGAATCAATTAGGGAGAGACATCTGATTCCACTTCCAAGAGTCATGAATGCGTAGCCACTCAGAATCACCCATCTCAGACCAATCTTTCGACTAACCCACATTTCAACAGTGCAGGCGACGGTGGAAACGGCCATGTAAATCATGGACGTTGCAGTTGCCACTCCTTGACCGTAATATTTGTCCACCAAATTAGCGGTAGGAGCGTAGGTAAGGAAGCAAAAATTCCAGCAAACATGTAGAAGACACGAAATAGCCAAGTAAAACCATCTGATTGCATAAACCCGTGGGTGGGCCTCGCTGAGGCGAGCATTTGAGTTCAGCAGATCATTTGTAGAACCATCGCTTATTCTATTGGACGGGTTTTCACCTTCTGCCATGTTTAACCTGGTCTTCACCAAAACTAAACACGTGATACATAGATAGCGAGAGAGTGCTGATAACAAGCCAACGGGCCTGCAAGTAACAATCTCCGATCGATATACCTATTTAGAAAGCGAAATGTGTTTAGAAAAGGCCAGGCTCTGGGCAAGCCAGTTCCTGCTAAATGCGACGCAGCCAAATAAACATATCAAATAGACCTTGCACACATTGTGTAAAAGCACTGGTGAAATTTGAACGCCCCTGGGAAGCGGTTCAAATCAGTAGCTTTGACAAACACACTACAAACAGCCAGTATAGCTACTATGAACTAAGCATGTACAAGGTACATACCGGAGGTTTCCACTTAAAATCCCATGGGATATTACCTACCCTCGGTCCTTCACACCCCCACCGGCATGCCCACCCTCTCGAAATTTTGGAGACCTTTTTTTGGGAAAGCAAAAAATTTTCGGTTACACCCCTCTCGGCGGCCCATACCTATCTGAAAATCCGGCGACCTTTTTTGGGAAAGTGGGGAAAGTGTCTTTTATACTCTGCAACCCCCGCCGAAAAGCCATACCCCTCAATTTTTCTGGCCCATGTATGATGAAGATCTGTGCAAAATGGTTTTGTGCGGAAGATAGCCCTTGAATTTAGACACTTCTCTGTAAAACGGGCATTTTTATAAGTCAACGTAGTAGAGAGTGAGAAGAAAAAATTAGGTCCAGTCCACCTGGTCTAATTTACTATAGTCTGTTCAAAAAATAAGCGACCTGGCGGTTTTTGGCGAATAACTTTTTAGGGAGGCGTCGGAGCGACTTGAGCCTCCAGCCAAAGTTGCAGACAAGGTCGAGCTCCGGTCTGCGGTTAATGCTAATCTGCGCTACGTTCACTCTGAACTAGAGTTGTAAAAAAAAATTTTTTTTTTAAAGCCAAAAAAAAGCTTTTTTTATGAAAATTTTTCATTTCGAAATTTTTTTTTTCAAAATTTTTTCCTAGCATGAAATATAGCTTGTAGGAGATGCAAGGATGCATCAGAAGCAACTTTAAATGCAAAAGCTGATACTTTGGTTCAAACATAGTGTTACAGCCTGAGAGTCGATATTCTACCTGCAGCATTGCTCACAGAGTGGCTGCTGCCCTTTAAAACCTATTTTTATGCTTAGAATAGGCAAGAAATTGATAGAACTGCACTTCTAATGTATATCTGAGGCTAAATTCAGCGATTTTCCCCCAAAATTTCCATACTGTGAATAAAATAAAAATTTTTCGAAATGGGCCTTCAAAAAAAAGCTTTTTTTTTTTTAAAAAAAAAGCCTTTTTTTTTAAAAAAAAAAGAGCCTAACAACACTACTCTGAACACTAATTTGCGCAATGTCAAAAATGAGATGACTGCAGAATTCGATTATAGAGTCCTTGGCGACTGACTCCAATGATCTTTCATTACGTGTCTAGGCCAAACCGATCCGGCGATATGGCCCGTCAAAGTTTGCAGAAGTCGCGAAAAATGGCGTTTTTCGAAAATTTCACAAAATAGGGACGGAAACGTAGGCAGACGGACGGATTTGGCTGAAACTTCCTGAATTGGGTATTCTTGACCGCCGGAATCGATTCTGACACTTCCCGAATCCCGACCCTGAAAACCTCACCCTGATACCGTAATTCGGCTTCCAAAGTGAGGTGGTCATATGAGATTGAGCAGTCCAATACCATTATAAGCATCCGCAATCACTTTTTAGGCGTTGCGAACGTGTACCATTACAACACTACTTCTGACATGCAAATTTGGAAAATTTGTGTGTTACAGCACAAATCCGTTTTTCTTGAAGCTGTACCACCTCTTATTGGAACCCGAATTAAGGTATCAGGGTAAGGTTTTCAGGGTGGAAAAGTGTCAGAATCGATTCCGGCGGTCAAAAATACCCCATTCAGGAAGTTTCAGCCAAATCCGTCGGTCTGCCTATGTTTTCGCCCCTATTTTGTGAAATTTTCAAAAACGCCATTTTTCGGATTTTTGCAAACTTTGACCGGCCATATCCCCGGATCGGTTTGGCCGAGACAAGTACATCGGTTCCTCAGACACGCGCAAAATAACTGAATGAAGCCGGTTTTCTTGGCGCGTATACAAATCGCCTCCCCTGAAAAACGGAAACGGTGAAGACGTGCGGTACACAGAGGTACACAAAGTTTTGCGGGTTTTCCAATGTCACAACAAATCGCCTCCTCGAATCGAAGGTAGAAATAAGCAGTACTAAGGGCAAAATGAAGAAAGTGCGCTCATTTTCTTCATCTTCACTGGAAACGCAAAAAGAGAGGTGCCTCCGGTCAGACATAACAACAAACAAACAAACAAACTTTTATCGCCCAACACAAAATAAAAATAAGAGTTACAAATGACATAAAACGCGGTTACAGTGTAAAGCGACGGCATATGGAGGCGAAAGGCCAGTGGACAGCCACAAGGGCTTTACACCGCCTTAAACATGTAGCATGGGCACAGGGCACACACACGACATGGGCAAAGGGGGGGCTGAGGGGGGTTTGGCCCCCCCATCAGGCTCTGATCTACCCCCCATCAGCCGGCCGCTACCCCCCATCAGGAATTTTTGGGAAGAATTTTGTATAGAAAATTATGATAAAAATATGCCTGGAATAGGCGTAAATGAGCTCAGAATAGCTAATTTTTACTTATTTTAATGAAAAATAAGCCAAAAAACCCTGATTTTCGCCAAAAATCGGACTTTTTGGCTTACCACCCCCTCAGCTCCCCATCAGGCGCTCCTACCCTCCCTCAGCCCCCCATCAGAAATTGAAAACTCTACCCCCCATCAGCCGAAATGCTAGCCCATGTCTGCCTCCGGTCCCAGTGCTATATCAGCGTGCAAGTGAAGTTTACGAAACAAATACGTGCATGCAGTGCATGTAAGTGCTCAACTGCTGTTAGAATAGGCACTTGTGCAGCTAAAATGCCACAATCAGATGAGATGAACGCAGCAAAAGCACAGACGAAAACTCCGCAATAGCCATTCTTTGCTTGCATCCGGTGATGCTGGTTGTTCTTGTGCATGTTTTCCTAATTTCCAAATTGTTGGGAAGCATTTTCCATTTTTATATTTTCCATTTTCCAACTTTCCAACTTCTTGGGGAGGCGATTTGTGCCCGCCCGGGTTTTCTTCGTTCGGCGACTGGGGGAAGTGTGCTCTTATTCGTTTCGTAATCGGGCATGGACGACTAAAAACTACTGGACTGATCGCGATTCCGACCGCCATTACATACTTAGGAAAATTTTACAAATCCATATGCTTGGAACCGTTCCACATACAAACAATGTAAATACATCTTTGGAATCCTCACGGTATCAGCAATCTAACGCTCACGGTATCTAATCGCCCATAGGGCCCCCCTACACCCCCCTGGGACCCCCTACACCCCCCATCAAATCGCTTTCAAACGCGCTACAAAAAGTAGATTTTTTCAATTGCGCAAATTAGGATTACCTATCAATGTTGCGCAGATCAGGTTACACAACAGTATGGAGCTCGGCCCCTCTACAACTTAAGTCATAAGGCCAAAGCGTCCCGATGCATCCATAAGGGGCCGTCCATAAACTACGACGTTCAAAAATTCAAAATTTTGGACCCCAGCCCACCTTCTCCCGACGTTTTTAGCACAACCCCCCAAATCGCCTTCCCAAGAAGTTGGAAAGTTGGAAAATAGAAAATATGAAAAAATGGAAAATGCCTGCAAGCTACAGGGGTTGTGCTTAAAACGTCCAGAGACGTCTTGCCTATGTTAGATCTGTACAGACCTATCAGTTTTGATTAGAACGTTGCGATTTTTCCTTACCTATTGCTATTTACTCATTTACGTAATATTATCGATCATGTTTTACAGTACCACAAATTAGTAAACCACAACACTTTACATTAGCTGCATTGTTCGCGCCTATATATAAAAAATTTTGTAATTATTTTTCCCGTACTTTGTTGCGATTATTGCGTCATCTTTGTTGCCGGACAAACGGCCCACCCCATCGTCCTCCTGACTAATCTCTATCTTGGTTTACAGTTTACTGGATATAGTAAACTTTACTTACTTTACTATCTTGCGTTAAATATTGTGAAAACGATCGAAAACACTAATTGACGCAAGGCAACTCCCAGCTGTGTCCGTTTACTGGATTTGACCACACGCCGAAAACACATAATCTGGGATAGAACTTGATAAAGCATGCAGTTATGTTGTAAGATATGTTTATGTGTAAAATAATATCCAGGAGATCGTCAGCAGTCGTTTGATACCACATTCGGTCGTCTGCGTTCAAAATTAGCAATTCGAGTGATCTCCCTACCTAAGCTCATTTCTAGACGGGTTTTAAAAAATGCAGATCAACCACCAAATTCAAATGCAGGAATTGTGCACGAGTTTTCCAGGCACAAAATCTGGACTGCAACGTATCCATCCATCCACGAAAGAAGCTCTCTAATTTCGAATAACCAAACTGTACAAAGAACCCAAGAAATTACACAAAACTGGTCACCCCTCCTTGCCACTCTCCTTGTCCACATGTTGAAGAAGTGTGCAGGAAGAAAAATTTAGACAGAGAAGTCGTGAAACAGAATAGCAATACCAACTAATAATAAAGAAGGCTTGGCAATCATGAGAGGGCGAACAGACAAGAGCAAAAATATAATTGAAATTGAAATTGAAATGTTTTTTTTTTTTTTTTTTTTTTTGAATTTCTCGCCCTGGCCAGCAGCGATTAGCTGTTGATATCAGGCCAACAGACGCACCTTTTTGTATGGCAGAGTGGGACGTTACCTACGAAAAGATGTTTCTCACATCTTGATAAGGGAAAGAAGTTAGTAGAGGGTGGGGTAGGAATAGGAAGGAGCTGTAAAGTGGCTTGGAACGAGAGCTTGTCCATCTGGTAGTCCCTGACGTCTCAACCAACTGGAGCAAGCGGGGTAGCATCGGTGGTGAAACCAACTTCATTACTGGAACCAGACAACAATTGGAGCATCGGAGAGTGAGAATCGGGGCTGAAAAGCGTTATAGAGAGCGATCGAAGCTGTGGTTGTGGTGATCAGGCCGGCGAATGGCAGAGAGAAAAGCCACATCAGTGATCTAGTCGCTGAGTCGATAGCGCAGCTTGGCAGCCCAGCATCAAAGGTTGTAACACTTCTAGCTGAGAATATGCAGAAAAGAAGCATCGGAGCTGTAAGAGAAAATTAGGTGGGGGTAAAGGCCCACACACTCAGGAAGTGATAAAGCAAGTGTGGCTTCAAGATCTTCAGCACTCTAAACCATACATCAATAATGCGAATGTTGAAAGGGGCTTGAGCGACCCTTGCGAGGTTGCTGGGACAGTTTATGCAGAAGGTGACTGCACACCACATACCCCGGAAGGTAAGTCCCCAGTGGCTTTGATCAGATCCTGAGCTATGAGCAAGATAATAATAGAGTGAAGATTTTGGAAGAAAGAGTGAGTATGAATGGTTTAGTCGAAAGTGTGAGTGGGCGTTAGCAGTAAAGTAGCTTTGGCATGCAGGGTAGACCAAGCCTACCTTACTCCCCCCTCCGCGGCGGGGACGCCCCCACTTGAAATGTTTACTTCCCAGGCATACTACACAAAAGTACACATATACAGCACAAAATGAGAAACAAATTAGCAGTGCAAGGAAGAAGGATTGAATTAAGCCTAAATGGCCATTTTAGAACTCAACCCTATCACCCAAAATTTCACCAAAAATAAAAAGTAGTAAGCTTGAGGAGCAGCACTAATAAAAAGTGAGAGAGCCAGCAACTAAAAATCTCCAATCAATATGTAGAGTGTGAAGCGCTCTAGACCAGCTGTTGTTAAAATGTGACGCAGCCGAACGCCAATAAACCTTGCGAACATTAAACGCACTGCTGCAGTTAGTTGTACGAAAAGTTTGGGCTCGAAGAGCCACGGAGGACTCCGTTCAGATCAGCGTTTCCTTTAGTTTTAGAGTACGATTTGTTTAGCTGTCTAATTATGTGGCAGACTCTAGCAGCTGTTGTTTTAGCGCCGGCAGGCCAAAAAACAAGCTTCTTTTAACTTCTCGAAAATGGCCGCTCCTTCGTTAGAGCCGCAGCTGGTCATTGTGGACCAGCCGGCCGAAAAATGCAGATTTATCTCGCAGAGCCTGCCCGAGGCTGAGAGAATCGGAAACTCTAAGTCTTGTCCCAAAGTTAAGGTACGCTGACCTCTTTTCGTCCATACCGCCTTTTGATTGGATCGGCATAAAAAGACGTGCTTTTTCAATGGACAAAATTTAGATTGTCAATTTCCAAGGCTCAGGACGGGTGGTGGCATCGCTCTACACCAATGAGCCGACACCTAAAACGCACGTCAACGATCTGATAGGCAATGTGGTGGCGGAGTTTGACGAGAATGGGGTAGCGAGGTAAGTCAGCCACCCACGAAGCACTCGAAAACCAGATTCTCTCAGCTGATTCACGGCCAAAGCCACTCTAACTTTATTGTTTGTTAGCTGGCGAGACTGCACCAGCGGTGCCAACCACAGAACCACTAAACTTTTAGTTTTCCCAACTTGTCTATCATGCGACCAAAAGAGGCGGAGGTTAGTGAGATTCTGGTCAAAAAGTATGAGGAGCAGTGGCAGCAAGAAGGAAAGGAAGTGACGGAGGAAGTGAGGGAGGATTTGAGGAAACGAGCCAATGAAGAGCAACAGTCGCTGCAAGAATGTCTGGACTCGGCAAAGATCGGCTTCCAGGCAGTCTTGAATGGATTTGGAGAGGATATCAAGATGGTGCCTGTCTTTTCACAGTCAATTTCAAACAGTGGTATAGTTTGAAATCTACTTTGTAGGTACGTATGTATCTGTGAGGGATGTCGTTTCAGCAAATTCTGATACTGAACATTGCAAATTGAGCATAGCCGAGATAAGCCTGAGCTCTGGTTCGCCACTTGGAGGAGACACAATCTGGCTGAGATGTGGATCTAGAGTTCGCAGAGGTACTTTTATTCTTTGTCACTCTTACAGTACGTCTATCAGAACAGAATCATATTAGCTGCAGTTGTTGCACCATAAATTCGGACAAGAAAGCACAGATTCAGTTTAACCATCCAAAACCATATTTGCATAGTAGTACGAATAGAATAAGACCAACCATCACTCCGGTTACTATGAACGCTGTAGTCCAATTCCAATGAAATTCCTCAGAGCCATCATCTTCATAATAATAAGTGCCACCTCCCGTTCCTTTGCTGCCACCTCTGGAACCCTTGCTTCCTCCAGACTTTGAACCACCCCAGCCACCTCCACGACTACCCCCTCCTCCACCTCTTGATCCTCCTCCTCCTCTTCCTCCACCACCGTGACCTCCTTTGGGAACAAAGGAATCAAAAATTGGGTAATCACAGACAGTGCCAGTGTAGTCAGGGTCACAGACACATGTTTGGTTAGTTATCTCTCCATATACACATTTCGGCAGATTACAGGTTGCACCCTCAAACTGAGGGGGGCACTCACAGCCTGAAGAAGTCAGTGTGCCTCCATTTAGGCAGTCCTTATTTGCAGTTTCTTGTATTGAAACAGCAAGAAGCACACATAAGAGAAGAATAGGAAGAATAATAATAAATATATAGGAGCTAGACCTATTTCGGTCGAAAGACTTGGCAGGAAACATCTTTATTCCATTGCACTTTCTGCGCATTTAACACCGCCTGCCTACTAAAACTACTAACTACATACGTCGATGAGAAGAATATTCCAGAAAGTAGTCAATATATAAAAAGGCTGACCGATGGGAGCTAGCTTGGCGATGGGACCGATGGCTAGTTTTGCTGTAAAACTCGAAAGTGGCCGGGCAGCTGACTGTTTGTTATT
>JASANB010006530.1:0-12159 GCA_030248155.1 Sabatieria punctata
ATACTACTATACACAAACGGAAAACCCAATACCAAACAACAGTAGCTCAAAAGGGAGCTAAAATCTGATTAGTTCAGTCATTTTAGGATTTTTTCGTTATGAAACTGCACCAAATGCTAAAACCCCACTCACAAAATATTACAGGGGTGTGGAATCGCTTTGCACATCCATCTCTAGTGGTTTATCTTTGCCACTTTTAGAGTAAGGCTTCTCATAACCCCTTTATACCCGTACAGTGTGTCCCTATTTGTCTTCGCCTTTATTCATTGGCTTACTCAGGATTTTGCAAAAGGAAGTACTTACGTACAGGGTGTCTCAAAAAATGATCACATTTCTTTTTACTGCCATTTCCGCAAATTTTGACCAAATAGGCTGAAATTTGGACCATACGTGCCAAAACTCGGGCAATTTTATGTGTTAAAGTTTGGTGCACTAGGCTTGACTCATTCCCGAGAAATTTAAAAAAAAGTGAAATTTGTTAAATCAATAGTGAAAGCCGGTCACCGAAAAAATGATCACATTTCTTTTCACTGCCATTTCCGCAAATTTTGACCAAATAGGCTGAAATGTGGACCATAGGTGCCCAAACTCGGGCAATTTTATGTGTTAAAATTTGGTGCACTAGGCTTGACCAATTCTCGAGAAATTTCAAAAAAAGTGAAATTTGGTAATTTCAATACCAAAAGCCGGTCACCGAAAAAACGTTGCATTACATTATCGCCTAAACTCTAACGATAGCGTTGGAGTTCATGCGTCAACTTTTTACACCCTGAACTTCTGCGCTTACACTCCAAATTTCATCCAATTCCGTCAAAAATTAGAAAAGATATAGGAAAAGGAAATGTTTCCATTTTTCGGTGACGGCTTTCACTATTGAAATTACCAAATTTCACTTTTTTTGAAATTTCTCGGGATTGAGTCAAGCCTAGTGCACCAAACTTTAACACATAAAATTGCCCGACTTTTGGCACCTATGGTCCAAATTTCAGCCTATTTGGTCAAAATTTACGGAAATGGCAGTAAAAAGAAATGTGATCATTTTTTTTTGACACCCTGTATAAAATTTTTACCATGGCCCTATCAGGGCGAGAAAATTTTGACAAAATTAGCTTGAAAAACGCTTTTGAAGCATTCTGAGTACAGTATTAGCAGAAATTTGGAGGTATTGTAGTCTGAAGAGGCCTGGTTGGGCAACGGCCCAAGCAGGGCGATAAAATTTTGAAAAATTGACCTTCCTACATGATTTTTAATTAACAAATCGGTCGTAAACAACCATTTGATGCCTTCTGTTTGTACCTGATACCTGTACCTGTTTCAGTCCAAATATACCCAAAATCAGGTGGGTACCGATCGAAAGTACCCGATCAGGTATCAGGTAGGTATCAGGTGGGTATTGCAAATCTACCTGATAATCAGGTACAGGTACAGGTATACCTGATCCGCAGTAACTGAAACTCATGCTTCTAGCCCCAATTTATGGAGGTTTTAACCCATCTTGTAAATCATGAACTTTGAACTTTATTTTTGTCGCCCAAGCACGAACATGTTAGTAACGAAATCACGCAGAAAGAGTGTTAGTGGGCAACAGGATGCACAATGTCTATCTAAGAAGAACGGTGCACCCTTTACTGAAACAAGAGGAAGCCAGAAAGATCAATTTTTTTAAGTTTCTCTGTAAAAATCGTCAAATTTCTAGATTCTATTATATCATTGGGTAAAGAATTCCAAATTCGTATCACCCTTATCGAAAAAAAGTGCTTTCGGCAATCTAAATTTTTTCCCAAAGAAGGAAGAGAGAGTTTCTGAGAATGGCCTCGTGTAGTAAAAAGAAGAGGTCTTTGGAAAAAGTCATCAAAAGACAAATCAATCAAGTCATGGACTATTCTGTAAACTAATTGTAAATCAATTACGAGCCTGCGGTACTCAAGTGTTTCGAGAGTTAGCGCCTTAAGACGTTCTGAATAAGCGCCTTGCAAATGTGCAAAGCCTGGGAGCCGCAGTGTAAAAATCCGTTGCACACCCTCAACCACTAATACAGTCAGGCACTTAACGCCGTTTATGGTACCGACACCATATAAGGTGCCGGTACCATATATGGTACCGGTACCGAGGGTAGTGGTACCATATATGGTACCGGCACCATATATGGTACCGTCACCATATATGGTACCGGTACCATATATGGTGCCCCCACGTTCGGCGACTGTGGTGGTACCATATATGGTACCGGTACCATATATGGTACCGGCACTATATATGGTACCGTCACCATATATGGTACCACTACCATATATGGTACCCCTACCCATGGCCATGGGTGCCGGTACCATATATGGTGCCGGTACCATATATGGTACCACTACCATATATGGTACGAAATCTGAACGGAGTGGTACCATATATGGTACCGGTACCGGAAAAACGCGAAGGTGGGGGTACCATATATGGTACAGGTACCATAAATGGTGACGGTACCTTATATGGTGCCGGTACCATATATGGTACCACTAACTACGGTACCGGTACCATATATGGTACCGGCACCTTATATGGTGTCGGTACCATAAACGGCGTTAAGTGCCTGACTGTAATATGTCTTTCTTTTTGTATGGGTTCCATACAGGAGTAGCATATTCTAACTTTGGCCTAACATAGGTCTTAAAAAGCTCAGTAAGAAACTTGGGGTTACGATAGGAAAAGGCTTTATGAATCAAGTGAGCTCGTTTAGACGCGTCGCTGGCGATTTTAACACAATGCTTAGAAAAAGAGAGATTTTGGTTGTGATCGAGCCCCACAAGAACACCTAAATCCAAAGTCTCTGAGACCGAGCTAATTTGTGAACCATTAATTTCGTATTCATGCTTTGGGTTTGTATTCCCTAAATGAAGTATGGAACATTTGTGCAATGCAAGTTTAAGTTTGACCGAATTGCACCAGGTGAAGATAGCTTCAATGGTACGTTGAAACTGAGACAAATCCGTTTGGTCTTTAGGCAAACCTAGATATATCTTACAATCATCAGCAAACATTTTGATTTGAACGTTGAATTCAGCTATAGCTTGAGGCAAATCATTTATATAAATTAGAAAGAGTAGAGGACCAATGCAAGATCCCTGAGGGACCCCGGAAGTGACATCTACCATGGATGACAGAGTATGCTCAATTATTACCTGTTGTTGTCTCCGACTAAGAAACCCTCTAATCCAGTTTAACAAGTTCCCACAAATACCATACGCCTGAAGCGTAGCTAACATTATTCTGTGAATACAGGAATCGAAAGCCTTCGCAATATCCATATAAAATACCTCAACAAATTCGCCTTTATCTAAATGCCTTGTCCAGTCATTAACACATTCCAGAAGCTGAGAGACGGTGGAGCGCCGTGAGAGAAAACCATGCTGATTTTCAGAAATTAGACCTTGAACCCGCAAAAAGTTTGTCATTTTATCTTTAACGATGGACTCCATAATTTTACAGCAAACAGATGTCAGGCTAATAGGCCGGTAGTTTTCAATTTTTGATGTTGGCCCCTTTTTGTGAATTGCCACTACATGAGCTAATCGCCACTGTGAGGGAAGTTCTCCAGTCACAAACGATTTTTCGAATATTCTAGCCAATGGATAAGCGATCTCGAAAGCCAATTTTTTGAGAAAAAATTGGCCTATGCCATCAGGGCCGGGAGAGTGTTTGTTCTGCAATTCATTCAAGTAGGCATACACCAAATCAGGCGGGAATTGTACATCACCTAGAAATGCGTTTGTCCTATTTACACACGCGAAGTGTGTCTGATCATCAATTTGAAAAACGGACGCAAAATACTCATTAAGCATTTCACATTTTTGGGCACAATTTGTAACCAGTAGGTCTGACTCAGTTTTCAATACAGGAATCCTTTCTTTTCGATTCATTTTCGAATTAACAAAATTCCAGAACGTTTTATCTTTCCCGGAACCCAGCACCCTTTCCTCTTCCCGGCGCGCATCCTCTCTTTGCTTTCTTTGCAGTTTACTGGCTAGCTCTCTAGCAACCATTCTGTCAGCCTGATCGTCTGAACGAACAAACTTTTGATGAGCCCTTTTTTGCTGTAATGCTAATTTTCGAACTTCTTTCGATCTGTATCCTTTTGGTTTCTTTCTCTCAGAACAGAGAGGAACGTATGTTGCGATTACAACGTTAACTATTTTCATGAACTCATTCCACATTTCCTCAACTGTGTTGGCGGTCTCAAAAATGGAATCCCAGTTTACTTTTAGTAAGAAATCTGCAATCAATCGGTAATTTGCCTTAAAAATTTTCTATGCATTACTGTTCGTTTTGTTTCTAAGATTGACAGATTTAGCCACACCTTCACTGTGTCATGATCGCTTGTCGAAAAGGGATTTGAAACAGATACATCAATCAGTAAACAGTCTCTGAGAGAAGAACAAGATCTAGAATGTGATCGGGATCGTGTCTGGTGGGACTCAAGACACACTGCTCCAAACCTCTGCTAACCACAAACTCGAGAAAGCGAAATTGGGAAGACTTTTCTCCTCCATTCACTACAAGGGTTTTCCAGTTAATTTCGGGAAAGTTAAAATCGCCAATGATTGCGCATGGAATGTTAGTGTCTAACGTCTTATCTAAGAAAGTTAGCATTTCAGTTATATCGGGCGTAGCACCGGGTCTGTACACTGCCGCCAACCGACAAACCACTTTGTTTTTAGAAATAAGTTCCAGACAGAGGCCCTCGAAACACTCCGAGACTACAGGCTCGCAGAGTAAGTGAGATTGTAAAGGTTCCGGTACAAAAACTACTACACCACCCCCCTTCCTATCAACTCTGTCTGCGCGATAAACAGCAAAATGATCAGGAAAGGGAAGAATAGCAGAGTCTAAAACACCTAGCCACGACTCGCACACAACAATAACACAGTGCCAATGCCCGACAAGAAAGCTGTTCAGCTCAACCAACTTGTTTACAATGCTTCGCGCATTTAGCAGAACAACCTGAAGCCCTTTACCGGAAGTGCCTGGGCTGATCAGTTTTCCGTCGAGTTGGCGTTATCGTCATCGCAAACACTTAAACGTGAACCAGCCTTTACAACACTCCTAGTTCCGACAGGTGGCGCACCAAAGGGTCGGTAGGGACCTCGGGGCACGGCTGGACGGCGATGATATTGTTTGCGGTCTCTTTCCCGCTCCAGCCACGTCTTATCCTTGCGCACCCAGACCCCTTTCGGCAACACGCACTTAGCCTTAGGTTGGCTCAAAGTTGTCCATGATAGCCCTTTTCAAAGTTTCTGTTAGGAGCCGGAAATCGGTCCAGCTCTTTCCAGTCTAACGCCTGAGAACGATTCAAAACACTTAAAAGTACATTTTTAACCGCAGTGGAGGGCTTAAACTACTACATACAAACAACCAGAGAAAAATCAATTGACATAATCTTGGAAAAACCGAGATTACTGTATCAGGGTCAATTGTTCAGGGCTCTTACTGTCTCAGTAACAAAATTTTACACCATATATGTGAAATTCAGCCAAATCGGTTGTGCTGCTCCCGAGTTATTTCAATCCCCCCCAGAAATCTGAAAATCGCCAAAAACGGCCATTTTTAGTATTTTCGGTCAAATTTGACGGAACATATCTCTGGAACCGTTCCACCTAGAAGCAATACGAATACATTTTTTAAATCGCCGAGGTCTGTAGATTATAATTCACTAAAAAATTCGCGTTCATCCGAACTACAGAAAACGCTGATTTTTTTCTGTTGCGCAGATTAGCATTATCATGGTGCATTGCGCAGATTAGTTTGCAAGTTCTTTAGCAAGGACTTTAGTTGCTGAGATATTTGCCCTCAAATTTAAAACGGAGACTTTGGTAATGAACAAGAGCGATTCGGTTGCACTTCATAATAAGACAGATTCCTACAGCTAAGGGCTAACGTCACGAAGCTTTACTGAGGACAGACAAGCTCGGTTACTTCACCAATAAAGTCTCTTTAACCCCAGCAGTAGAAATCTGAAACGAAATCGGTCTTGTTAATTGCCGAAAGCTGTTTTGAATTTGAGGGCGAACATCTCTGAACTAAACAGAGTATCTTGATGAAAATTTCACCAAGCTGTCAAGAATTCATTTGTCTTTCACTAAAAAACTCATTCAAATCGGTTGAGATTTTCCGTTGCCAGAGTAAAAAGTCTGCCGGGTTGTGTTTTGGTACACCCTGTGTGAATCCCCAGATATAATAGCCTTGCTTCGCATTATACAGTACAAATCACGTCGTGCATCCCATAGTTTGTCAAGGGGCAAAATTTGGTTTGTTGAGGCTATTTGTTTTGAATGGAAGGTTCGTTAAGTTCGTTGCTCGGGGCGCTGTTATCGGCAGGTTGCGCCCACTAGTTTGTTGCAAAAACCCATCGAGATCGTTAAGTTTGTTGCAGGATCGTTAGCACCGTTCGTTGCCTAGTTTGTTGGGCCCCACTGGTGCCCCATTCAATTATGTAACTCAGCGCCGACTGAGGGCTGTTGACCTGGACTCGGACAGCAACCGTTTATTTACACACACGTTTATGATCTATCAGACCGCACACACAAATGCACGATCTAAAAACACGATTATTTCAACTGCGCCACACTCTACCAAACGATATTTTTTGCGCAGACTCGCGTTTGTGAGTGCGCGTACCTTGGCCTTTATTTTAGCGTGTATGTTGGCCGTTCTAACAAGGGAATCGCCGTACTCTGAGCTGCGAAACGGGATAGATTTTACAAGATCTGCTCACAATACTGCACTTTGACAGGGTCGAGCTTGCTCTGCACTTTACTCTTCTGGTTGTTAACGCAATACATTATGGCTGTCCACTGCCCCTGCACTGAGGCCGAGAGAGCCAGCACTGGAAACGCCTGTTAATTGCCTGCTAATACGCATTGGCCAGTGTGACCTGGCCGGGCAATAATTACATAACTTGTTTGGCCCTAGCCAGCTCTGAGCTTCGTTAGAGGTTTGTTGAGGGTATGTTAATCTGAGCCAGGTTCGTTAGGTTCGTTGCACTAAGCGCTTCGTTCGTAGGGTTTGTTAATTGATGAACTATGGGATGCACGACGTGATTTGTACTGTATATTTGTTAGTGGCACAACAGAGTACTGTTATTTTACTATAGTATAGTAAAACAAAAATTAGTAATACTAGTGGTATTGTAGGACACGCACGCACTGACGATAGATAAGGAAAGGAGCTGGGTCATGCTGCAGAGACGAACCTAAACTGGCAGCATAATTAACATGCAGTGGGGCGGCTGGCCACTACTTTGTATCACACGTCTACTGTTGTTTGGTATTGGATTTTCCGTTTGTGTATGTGTATGTGTATGTGTATACACACTTACCTTCAAATGTGTATGGTAATTTGTGTATACACATTCAACAAAACAATGTGTATTTTTGTGTATATTTGTGTATGTGTATTGTACTGAAGATGCAAATTTTTTGGTAGATTTTCAGTCAGAAATGCTTGGAAAATCAAATCTCTCAATGTCTGCTGCTGGAATCCGTGGAAAGCTTTGAAATCGAGTTACTTCGGCCATTTAAAGGCGTTATGAGGATATGTACTGTTTATTACTGCACCAAAAACTTAGAAATTTTACCTTTCTGTTCGAAATTTTATCGACTTTTGCTGATCAAATACACATACACAAAAATACACATTTTGAGTACTGTTTGTGTATGGTAATGTGTATCGGAATTTTCAATGTGTATGTGTATGTGTATGTGTATACACATTGAGAAAACAATGTGTATTTTTGTGTATGGTAAATGTGTATGTGTATACACAAACAACAGTACACACGTCCTACGCTCTTATGCACCTATATAGAAGAGTTGTGGCTGAGTGCCTAGCTACAGACATATCAACCACCCTCTTTCTTCTTGAGCGAAGACATTGGTTGTTCAACTTCTGGCAGATGCGGTGAGCATAGAGAGTTGTGCTGCTTGACATCACAAGTGTGCATTGCCCCTCAAACAGTCCTTGTTGCCCCAACCGGTTGCTTGTTGGCATGCACACCAAAGAGATACAACTCAATGAGGATCAAGGTTTCGCTGGCTTCCTTCCTTGCTTGAGGGATGCGCCAGAGAGATTAGACCATGTCTGCGATCTGGCCATTTGGGGGTGTGCCCCCGGCGTGTTCCCAGTTCCGACTTTCCCAATTCCGACTTTCCCAGTTCCGATGTTCCCAGTTCCAACTTTTCCCAGTTCCGACATTTCCCAGTTCCGATGTTCCCAGTTCCGACTTTCCCAGTTCCAACTTTTCCCAGTTCCGACATTTCCCAGTTCCGACTTTCCCAGTTCTGATGTTCCCAGTTCCGACTTTACAATAACATTCACTATATTTTATACAGACATGACTCTGGTAAAATATACAAGAAACTAGGTAAAGTTCTCAGCTAAGAAACTAGGTAAAGTAATACTAGGTAAAGCTTAGAAAAACTAGGTAATACTAGGTAAACCTAAAACGCTCAAAATCAAGTCAAAATATTATTTTTGGTTCAATAGAACAATGATGAAGTTAGTGGAGTTGAGATTAACGAAATATGACACATTTCAAGTAAATATTTGTATTTTATTGATCAAATAAGTCAGAAATTCATTCTCTGGGCCACTGTAATTGTGGGAAAACCGGAAATTTGAAGGTTTGCTGACTTAAAAAGCCACGTAAAACTGAAAATATCAAACTAGGTAAACTTGGTTTACCTAGAAGTACCTAGTTATGTGGATTTAAAACTAGGTAAAGTAAAACTAGGTAAAATAGAGCAACCAGCAACTAGGTAAAGTAAATCTAGGTACTTTTCCCGAATATTAACTAGGTAATACTAGGTATACCTAGTTACCTAGATAAAAAGTGCACCACACTGCACTGACGGGTGGTGGCCGGTACTGTTTTAAAAGTATACCCAAAAATACCCATACTTGGGTACACTTGAGTATTTTTGCTGGTACTTACCCGTACCCATGCTCAAGTATTTTTTGGAATACTTACTCGTACTTACCCATCATTTTACTATGATACCCAAGTATTTTGTTTTTCTCAGGTGATTATAAAATGGGAAATATTTTCAATTTCGGCGCTTTGTGCGTCATAAAAGAAAAGCTCGAAAGCACATGCTGCGCACTTTAGTGGTACAGACTTAGCGCAATAAGGGGCAAAAGGTAAAAAACACCAGTGTACTGGACAAAGATTGTAGCATCGAACCGCATTCTTAGTCTGCGCTGGCTTGCTTTTATTTTGCACAGCTCACAAGGCTGTTTTTAGATCTGATTTGGGAGTTGAATCTAGTCAAGTTGCGCTACCGGTTAGTAGTGGACAGAAGCGGCCTTCTACGGAAAATTGTTTGCAAAGTCGTCTCAGCTTGCTAGTTCAACCAGTGGTAGCAAAGGCCTTACTGAAATGATTGAGCAGGAGTTGTCAAATTATGTCAAAGATTATATTCCTGAAGAAAAAGTGGAAGCTTTAGACTCCATAAAATGGTGGAAGCAAAAAGCTTGCACTTACCCCCGGCTCAATAAGGTTGCGACTGATGTGTTATCTGTTCCGGCACCTTCTGCTTTCATTGAACGTGTGTTTTCTCAGTCTAGTATAGTATCTGTTTAGCTAAGCGCAGGCACCGCTTAGGGGCTCAGAACCTCGAGAACGAATTGATGTTGAAGGTGAACCGTCAGATTGTTGCAGAAGCTATTTGTTAGATTAAGAGTCGTTCTCTGGTCACATCGAGTTTCAGTATTCAGACCCAAAATTGAAACTTTGAGCTAGAGAGCTGTAAGTTGGCACACTAATACATACTTATGAGTTATCTTTCAGCTGCAAAGGATTAGTGGATCTGACGCTGCTGTCCTGAGATATAGCCTTCCGAAAATCGGTCCGCTTAACTATGGGACCAAAATTTCAAACTCGAATTGCTCGCTTCATACTCGGAATTTGGACCTAAAAATTGGGGGTTTTAGAGTACTTTTAGACTGCTTTAAGAAACTGTTGTCAAATTTTCGTTTTCAGAAAAAAAATGTTTTTTCGCCCCCTTTGCGCCCCCCTAGCTCGTCTGGAACCCCCCAACCCAGTTTTTTTTATTTCAGAAAAATGTTGCGCTACCAATTACCTACCGTTTGGTGTGAAGCATTGTTTGCCCAGACCCGTGGAGCGTGAGAAAATTGAGGTCAAACATGTCCCGGTCGCAAAATTTTCGCACTTTTCTTAGATCAAATATTTCCAAGTCTTGGTTTTCCACCTACTAGTAGGAATTGGGACTTAAAAATTGGGGGTTTTAGAGTACTTTTAGACTGCTTTAAGAAACTTTTGTCAAATTTTCGTTTTCAGAAAAAAAATATTTTTTCGCCCCCTTTGCGCCCCCCTAGCTCGTCTGGAACCCCCCAACCCAGTTTTTTTTATTTCAGAAAAACGTTGCGCTACCAATTACCTACTGTTTGGTGTGAAGCATTGTTTGCCCAGACCCGTGGAGCGTGAGAAAATTGAAGTCAAACATGTCCCGGTCGCAAAATTTTCGCACTTTTCTAAGGTCAAATATTTCCAAGTCCGGTTTTCCACCTACTAGTACGAATTCGGACCTAAAAATTGGGGATTTTAGAGTACTATTAGACTGCTTTAAGAAACTTTCGTCAAATTTTCGTTTTCAAAAAAAAAATTTTTTTTTCGCCCCTTTGCGCTCCCCTAGCTCGTTTGGAACCCCCCAACCCAGTTTTTTTTATTTCAGAAAAATGTTGCGCTATCAATTACCTACCCTTCGGTGTGAAGCATTGTTTGCCTAGACCCGTGGAGCGTGAGAAAATTGAGGTCAAACATGTCCCAGTCGCAAAATTTTGCGCACTTTTTTCAGGTCAAATATTTCCAAGTCCGGTTTTCTACCTACTAGTACGAATTGGGACTTAAAAATTGTGTGTTTTAGAGTACTTTTAGACTGCGTTAACAAACGTTTGTGAAATTTTCGTTTTCAGAAAAAAAATTTTGGGGTTTGGGGGGTTCCAGACAAGCTGGGGGCGCAAAAGCGGGCGAAAAAATTTTTTTTCTGAAAACGAAAATTTGACAAAAGTTTCTTAAAGCAGTCTAAAAGTACTCTAAAACCCCCAATTTTTAAGTCCCAATTCCTACTAGTAGGTGGAAAACCAAGACTTGGAAATATTTGACCTGAGAAAAGTGCGAAAATTTTGCGACCGGGGCATGTTTGACCTCAGCTTTCTCACGCTCCACGGGTCTGAGCAAACAATGCTTCACACCAAACGGTAGGTAATTGATAGCGCAACATTTTTCTGAAATAAAAAAAACTGGGTTGGGGGGTTCCAGACGAGCTAGGGGGCGCAAAGGGGGCGAAAAAAAATTTTTTTTCTGAAAACGAAAATTTGACAAAAGTTTCTTAAAGCAGTCTAAAAGTACTCTAAAACCCCCAATTTTTAGGTCCGAATTCCGAGTACGAAGCGAGAAATTCGAGTTTGAAGTTTTGGTCCCATAGTTAAGCGGACCGATTTTCGGAAGGCTATATCTCAGGACAGGAGCGTCAGATCCACTAATCCTTTGCAGCTGAAAGATAACTCATTAGTATGTATTAGTGTGCCAACTCGCAGCTCTCTAGCTCAAAATTTCAATTTTGGGTCTGAATAGGGCAAAGGGGCAAAACGCGATCTGACCAGAGAACGACTCTTAAATTCTTCCTTCTATGTCGTTTGTAAGATCAATAAAACTCTTCTGTTTCATGCAAATATGTAAACTTTGCCCATTTTCATTTATTATTCGATTTTCTGCAATTATCTGCCTGGAAAATACCCAAAAATACTCATACTCGAGTACACTTGGGTATTTTTGGCAATACTTACTCGTACTCGTACCCAAAAATTGGGCATCTCAAAATACTTACCCGTACCCAAAATGGGTACATTTTGTGATACTTTTAAAACAGTAGTCTAGTACGAAGGATGGAAACAGAATCGAATTCCGTGGGAGCACTATATCTCCCAAAAATCGTTAAAACTGCATTTCTGTTAAAGAAACAGGTTTTTGCATTTCATGTTTGTTTTAGCTCTTATCCGTCCCTGTGTGAACCCCTGTGCCGTCTCCGGACCGAAAGAACCCAGACCTCCCCCAGTGGCGCATCCAAGGGTGTAGGTGGTGTAGACCCACTTTGC
>JASANB010006531.1:0-29105 GCA_030248155.1 Sabatieria punctata
AGTACTACAAAGGGCGCTTAAATAGTAGTTTTGGGCTAAAATCGATTGATAAACGCTAAACGCTATAACAATGTACCAAATGCGTTTAAAAGTACTTGATAACTTGACCTTAAGCCCCGACCACCGTGTCATGAACAAAAGAACTAAGAAAAGAACTAAAAGGAGAGATGAAGTAAAAGCTGAAGTTTTAGTTCATGAACTAAGGATTTTGCGATTGCGCTCGTGTGTTTTTAACTGCTAATTATGATCCTGTCCTTGTTATCTACCAGAGGCTTCGAAAAGTGTCTAATCTCATTAAACTGAATTTCAATAGAAGAATTGAATGAAACAGTGCACGAAAACCCCTGATTTCTACCTTAAACTACAAGACACCTACCAAAGACTCTTCAAAAAAGGGCACAAAACATGTCTTCGGTGTGGTACCTCAGCAAAAACCTTGGTACCATTGACGCAGAACAACAAGAAGAAAGCGGGGGATATAACTGCTGGCCAATTTTTGGCTTGGTGGTACAATGTAGCCTATCGTTCATATTATGACAAAATTTTTTTTCAAAATGTACATGAACACTGTTTAATTTCTAAACCTCGAATGAAATGATTTACCTTGAATATCTGGGCCTGTACTTCACTAAAATTGTTCGAACGAAGAGACTTTGTTTCATAGAAAACCAAAACTGCTTAATTTTTTAGGCCACAGCAGTGACAAGTCATGTTATTCAATCTGTGCACTGTTTGGAACATTAAAAGCATTGATTTGGTCAACAAATTTTGAAAACATGCCATTATTTGCTACTACAATACCAAAGTATCCGGCTGTCTTGCCACCCCACCGACAGCAAAAGGGGAGGGTTGTTGGTAGGCTGCCGGACCTTCGGTCTCTTCCTGCTCTATAGCAGTTGGCTACTCCTACAACTCCTACAGTTGGCTAGAAGTTACAACAACAGCCTCTAGCTTAGTTCTATGTCACACTGTGAACCCTGTTCTAGGCCCTACTTTTTTAGTTCTTAGCGCTTAGTTCTTTTCTTAGTTGACGTCAGTCAGAACCGGACTTTACATACGTACATGCATCTGCGGGTGCAGTTGTAAGCAGAATTTCACGACAGCACTTGTCCACTGCAGCGTAATGGCCAATTTGGTGTGCTTTTTGCTCTCCCACCTAACGATTTCGTTTAAATGTACAATGTACCGGTGTTTTCCACCTTCTTACTCATCAGAAAATGCCTAAATTTGGGGTCACATTTTTTGCACCGTTATAAGACCCGGGTCTTTCGCTCAGTTTTAAACAACATTTGAAAACTTAGGCAACTTAGAAGCTCCAATATGCTTACAGCAGCACATTATCTAAACCTATCAAATGAAGAATTTTTACCAAGATTACGCAGGTATTAGAACGATTTTTGAACGACCTGAGTTCAAAAACTCCATACTCATTAGTTATCTTGTAAAACATATACAGGAAAACACACCATTCTGAGCTTAGACCCTGGTCTTACAGCTCGAAAATGTCCCCTGACAGACCCTGCTTTCTGACCACCTGCTATAAGACCTGGGTCTTATAACCGGAAAAAGAAACCCAGTTATAAGACCCGGGTCTTATAACCGGAGGGGTCTTCTTACGTATAGGCGGAAAACTCCTGTACATACGTATAGGTACGTCCTGTATAGGTCCTGTACGTATAGGTTGTTTAACCACTAAATATGGACGAAAATCAGTTACCTCTAAATAGGTCATAGGGCACATGTACACCACCAATCTATTCATTGCAATCGCAACCAAAATTACTTCATCTGCTGCTAAAACACTAACTTTAAGTACAATGGTAGCTCCTGGAAAAGTAAACATTATTACTGAGAGCAGCAGTAAATATAGCCTGCACAAAAAGTGGGTATAGCTCGAGGTGCATATTTGCCAATAATATGCGGCATCAATTTTAGAGCTGTATATCCGACTCCCAGCAGTGTCGCGGCTGTCATGTCATTTATAGTAAGCGAGAATAACATACGAAAAAATGGAACACGAAATACATCTGAGTTGCGAAATTTAAACAATGTCACGACCAGAATTAGGTGGAACGGAATTGATACCAAACAGGCGACACCGCATTTCAGAGCAATAGTCAGTACTGTTTGGTCAAGTTGTACAATTATTGTTTGATTAGGCATACGGATAGGTTCAACAGTCACACTTCTTTGCAATGCGCCACTGCGCGACGTTCAGAAACTAGCTATCTTCAGAGAAATCAACAAGCCCAAATAACTGTTTTTAGCAGTAATAAGCACTCGTCTTGTCCGGCTTTGATTGTGTTGAATATCTCTCTCGCTGGCTGCATCAAGCCAAATCACAAACCATTTTATGGGATAAAGTCATCTTTTAGTTACCAAACACAAACACATGAACACAGACAAGACATTCACAAGCCAGGCTGCAAGGAATGCTTGCGATGTTCTTTCTGCGGTGACATCTTTGTGTGTCAAGCCTTGTTTCGGAAAGATTCTGCTGGGATCGAGAGTGTCTGCTCAGTACTGTGACGAGGTCGCTGCTCTTGCAATCTCAACCAACTTTATTGCCCTGCGTTGACTGGTCTGTTTCGAAAAACTGGCAAAAGTTACCTATTTGTTAATTACTGCACACTCTGTACTCCGAAAGCTACGTAAGACCAATGCCTCCATGTAACTTGTAATTTGTTAGGTTTTGTTTGTTTTCCTTTAGATACGTACCCTATGTACTAGTGTGGTGACGAGACCTATTTCTTTTGCAAATTTTAAATTGTAGTCGTAGTTAGTAGTCTCTAAAAGTCGCCAAAAATAATATGTAGTCTTAGTTAGTAGTCTCAAAAAATCTCGATTTTGAATATGTAGTCCTAGTTAGTAGTCAATTTGTAGTCAGCAAAATATTAAATAAAATGGCCAAAATTTCAGCTTTTTAAGGTAAAACAAGAACTTTGAAAGTCTAAAATAGTAAAAAAGACAAGGGAGTGGTGAAATTTTTAAAGATAACATCTATTTTCTGATAGGTGTGATACCAAAAATGCGTGTTATTTTCTCTACGAAAGTTTTAAATTTAGGATTAGGTTCAGAATACACGGAGTTTTGTTTACAGCTTCAAAAGACGTATTTTCGTTAATATCGTTAATATTCTAGCTACTATTAAACTCTATATTTTGTTTACCAAAAACAAACAAATAGGTATGCACTTTGCTTTTTCACAAACTTGGTTGAAATTGAATAAATATTTCAAAATAATACCGAAAAAAGTTGTCAAAACCAGTGAAAAAGCTCTGTTAACAAAAACCCACAGATAAAATTGTACCATTTCCGTTTCTAAATAGTTAATGTGCATGATTTGACCAAATAAATTCTAAAATTTGCTGACTACTAATTCACAAATTCAAAAGGTATTTTGTAGTCAATTTGTAGTCACTAAATCTGAATATGTAGTCGTAGTCAATTTGTAGTCTTGATGACGTCATAAAACCCCAAAAATTAGTAGTTACAATGTAGTTGTTAGTAGTTAGTAGTCACTACAAAATAGGTCTAGGGTGACAGATTCTGTTTGGGCAGGAGGTATAGTCGGACAAACGGCCTAGCCCGCCTATATCCCTTACGGTCAGACAGTGCACCAATTGGTGCACACGACAAATGTTCAACACGCAAAGCTCGATCAGCTTCGCACGCGATCATCACGCATTTGCCCAGTCATCAAGCACAATTTACACGCCGGTTTACTTCGCATTTGCGCAGCCCGGCTGGCAGGCACAGCCATAACACATTCACGCATTTTGTGTCCGGCCGGCTGGCGCGCCATGCTAGACAGTGTAGAGCGTAATCATGTATTTTTAAAGTGGCGGCCAGTAAAAAATACGTGACGGAAAAACGTCGTCACGCAACCCTCCCAAAATTCTTTCCCATCACGCAGCATTTTAATCCGAAAAAATTTTTTCAGTTTCGTATGAGGCCATCACCCATTTTCCGGCCAAAAATGCGAATTGGCTCATCGGACATTTGGCGGCCTGCGCGAGAGGGATATGACTAGATAAACTTCTGTTTCTAAACTTCTTCTTCTACAGTAGCACCCAGCCATTGCCCAGAATGGCTCCAACAAGTTCAAAAGCGATAAAGCTGTTCGAAACCTTTCTGCAAACCCGATGAGTGAATATTTATTAGCAATGCTTAAATACTTCGATTCTACTTAAAAAAAGCATTGACAACCTTAATTTGAGATCGAACTAGCAAAATTTGAGTTTTACCACCGGTATTTTTAGTTCTACAAATTGTTACGGTCCCGCTGAGTAACTGTGAATCGTAGAACCGTTTTCCGTACTACATTGGGGATCCGACCGACTTTGCTGGGGATCTCGGGGCGGGGTGAGGGAATTCAATTTCAATGTCCACTAAAGGTGTGTTTATACTTGGTCCGCTGTCCGCGCGCGGACACAGATGTTGTCAGCGCGCGGACACCCTCCGCCATGTCCGCGCGCGGACACATTTTTTGAAAATAGTAAAAAAGAAAACAATATAATTGGCGCTATCCCATTTCACGGTGATTTTCATGGTTTAGGGGACTCAAGCAACTATTAGAGTATAGGGGACTCAAGACCTATTCTACTTTAGGGGACTCAACCCATCCGAGCAGATTCGGTGCCCCCCGCCAAATTCCATTTCGTACCTGTTTTAAATCGGCGCCCACATCGTACAAAACATTAATTAGCGCTTTTCTACCATAGGGGACTCAAGCTATTTCAGAATAGGGGACTTTTGAGTTCTGTTCTACTATAGGGGACTCAAGCTATTTCAGAATAGGGGACTTTTCAGATCTATTCTACTATAGGGGACTCAAGCTATTTCAGAATAGGGGACTTTTCAGTTCTATTCTACTATAGGGAACTCAAGCTATTTCAGAATAGGGGACTTTTCAGTTCTATTCTACTATAGGGGACTCAATCTCTATTCTCGGATGCTGTATGTACATACAGTGGCCCGGTTGCATGAAACTCTCGCAAGTTGCGATATCGCAAGTGGCCGCGACTCTCGCAACTTGAGTTGCGAGTCTCGTAAGTTGCGAGAGCCCAGGGGTGCGTTGCACGAAACTGTTTTCACTCTCGTAAAGTTGCGAGAGCAGTTGCGATATCGCAAGCTGTTGCGAGAGCATGTAAAATTGTGATTCTGACCATTTCTTGCAATATTTGCTACCTCTTACCTCTGATTCTGAGGAATTTGACGTTTTGGTGAAAAGATGAACACTACACGCACTAGAGCTGATACATGTAGACGAAAACTAATATGATTTAAATTTATTTATTTCGTTCGCGGAGCAAGAAAAGTAAAATGACTAAAGACATAGGCTTCTACAAAACAGATTCTGGTTAAAAAAAGCTTGAAGCAGATTTTACTGAAAAATTCATTTAACAGATTACACCAGTACTACTAAATTTATGCTAAGTATACATTGTAGTTAAGAAATGTTAGATGGGGTTTCAAGGTAAAAGCTACGGTAACGCTCAGCTGTTATATTATAAATGTGCAATTGTTAGTTGCTACTCATCTTCGGCTTTACAGTTTGTTTCCCACAGCACGTTTATACAATATATATGTACATACGGTATGTAGCGAACTAATGTCGGCTTACTAAAGTTAGTAATGTGCACCGGCACTGGGTCATTGCAGATTTTCGGCGGGCCTCCCAGACATCATTTTCAGCCCCCGCCCCTGGGCGGACCGGGCATACTATAATCCCATCAGTGCTGCCCGCCCGACCAGGCGGAGAAAACGTGCTCATGCCCATCTCTACCTACAGCTCAAACGGTCATCAATTGCTGAATTTCAACGTAAGTACTGCTTTTCAATCCCTAAAAGTTTTCATATCTTTGACAAAGCTATTTTCCGCCGTTAGTTTCAAATTCTGCCTTGTCTCTGTTCTTAATGAAAAATCAGTGCCAAAAGCTCAGTCAGTAATCTCTTTACTGTTTCACTTTAGCTGTAGAAAAGCAGTCAAGTCAGTTTAGAGTCTTTTGATTACAAAATCGGTGCAAAAATGCGTTGATGCCGTCGTCAGCTTTCCACTAGGCTTGGGCAAGTTTAAAATGCAACAAAATGCGGGCTAATGCTCTTTGAAGTCTTTAGATTACGTTGACAGCGCACTCTCGTAACTTTATGGACCGCCTCTTGCTCTCGCAGGATTTGCGAGGATCGCAGCGATTTGCGAGAGCGCCATTTTTTCATGCAACGGTCAACACTTGCGATGGCGAACTTGCGAGACACTTGCGAGAGCAGCGGCCAGTTACGAGACTCGCAACCACTTGCGAGAGTTTCATGCAACCGGCCCAGTGTGTATGTACGTGCTTACTATCAATGTTAAATTCATGGCGTTGATTTTGTCATTTTTAAAAATTGCTGTTTTTCTTGTGTATTAGTTGCAGACAGGCAGTGGCAGTGCCACACACGAAAAACTTTAATAGCAAAGCATCGATCAAGAAGGAAAATACTGAAGCAAAAATTAGCAAACATAGCAAAGTATCAAACAAGAAAGAAAACACTTAAGCAAAAAATTCAGGCACACCAGTACATTGATCCATTGTTACGTTTGTCCTCACCACCAGTAGAAGCATGCAATAACGTCGGCGTTATTTTTATTTGCCCCTTATGTACTGTTCTATGCAATATGGTATCCACGCTTATCACAGAGGGTAAGCCGGTGTTGAAAGAATGGTTTACCCTTTATGTGATGCAACACTTTTCTTTCGAGGTGGTACTGATTAAGTTAAATTTGTGTTGGCTGTCGTACATTCTGCATTTTTTACTCTTAGCCCCTGGCTCAATTTAATTGAGCAGTCCCTCAACCATACATGGGCCGGAAAAATCTGGAGGGGGGTTGGAGACCTCGGGGGGGGGCTATTTTGCCTTAAATAAGCGAAAATTTCCTCCCTCCGGGAGGGGGAATGGGTGGGGGAGGGAGGGGTATGGCCGGCCGAGGGGGGTATGGCCAGCCGAAGGGGAGGGGTATACCACCTTACCCCCCGGCCCATGTATGTATGCCCTCAACACGATCATCAGTCTTCTGAAGAACAACCTAGGCTGCAGTGACATATGCAACGGGATTGGAGCCTGTGGCTCCATTAACATTCATGTAGGTGAGATTGTGAGGAGCTATGTTGTACAATGTATGGTGTACAAAAACACCCAGTTGCTTTAAGAGGATACGGTGACACAGCATGCTCAACATTTGAAGCCGTTAAAATTGCAGCTGCAATTCTTCTGCAAGAAAAGGTGTCCTCCATTCTACAACCAAACAAACACATGTAACCACAGGTCACATACATATGTGATCGTTGACAAGTACAAACTATGCATATCGTGTATTTGAATATGCCAGAATGTACAGTACACACGAAAATACTTGTTACTTTGCATGGCAGAAATGCGCATGGCGTTGTTCAAGTGGATTTTTTGCTCAGTGGCACAGTCAAAAATGGGTACTGGCCAAGAAATGGACTTGTGCAAGCCAGGTTCAAGTCTATGCATTATTATTTGGGTCTACGATTAAAATTGTTTTATAGAAACCAAAGTCATGATTGACGAAAGCATAATGGATGTATATGGAGGAATGCCGCTTCTTAACACAACAAGCAGCATATCAAAAAAGGTGTTCAATTACATACTGTAGTGCTCATTTCGGTGCTATTTTAAATTATGAAATTTTAAGCCGGCCCAAAGGTAACAAAGCTGATCTAAACGCACTGCTTGCCTGTTAGTGAAGGCAATATTCTGCTCTACACATTATAAATGTACACTAAAACACACGCATGCACAGTATAAACACAAAACCGATTAGACAAATGAAAAACGTTCATCGACCTGAGCATCGAAAGCAAACAGAACTGACTTACAATACCGTTACATCGAAACACTTAACATACTGCACTTTCAGATGGCAGGAAGAGTATAAAGCCTGACACAATACAGTATACAAATCACAACATGCATACTAATTATTCTCCAATGATAGAAGGTCTTCAGTGGCCTCGTGACACTGGAGCTGTACAGCTTTGCTGACTGAGACAGGACCGGCGCAGGAGTGAATCCTTCCGTTTCACCATTGGCCCAGCCCGCTTGATTTTTCGAAATTTTGCGACCGGCCCAATTGCCGGTCAGCAGCGCTTTTAAATGTGCACTTTTGGGTCAAATGAAGGTCTGAACCAGAGAGTAAACAGCGTTCTCTGCAGATTTAGAGAACCAGCGTTTTCTGCAGTTTTGAGTCAAATCATGGTATGAACCAGCGTTTTCTGCAGTTTTGACCCTAGTCATGGTATGAAACAGCGTTTTGAGCAGCTTTCAGTCAGATCATGATATGAACCAACCCTTTCTGCAGATTTTGAATCAGATCATGATATGAACCAGCATCTTCTGCAGATTTTGAGTCAAATCATGGTATGAACTAGGGTTTTCTGCAGCTTTCGAGTCAAATCATCGTATGAACCAGAGTTTTTTGCAGTTTTGAGTCAAATCATGGTATGAACCAGCGTTTTCTGCAACTTTTGAGTCAAATCATGGTATGAACCAGCGTTTTCTGCAGTTTTGAGTCAAATCATGGTATGAACCAGCGTTTTCTGCAGTTTTGAGTCAAATCATGGTATGAACCAGCGTTTTCTGCAGCTTTTGAGTCAAATCAAGCTCTGAACCAGCGGTTTCTACAGTTTTGAGTCAAATCATGGTATCAACCAGCGTTTTCCGCAGTTTTGAGTCAAATCACGGTCTGAACCTACGTTTCCTGCTGCTTTTAATCAATCTCTCAACCAGCGTTTTCTGCTGCTCTTTGAGTCAAATCAAGCTCTGAACCAGCGTTTTCTGCTGCTTTTTGAATCAAATCAAGCTCTGAACCAGCGGTTTCTACAGTTTTGAGTCAAATCATGGTATCAACCAGCGTTTTCCGCAGTTTTGAGTCAAATCATGGTATGAACCAGCGTTTTCTGCAGCTTTTGAGTCAAATCATTGTATGAACCAGCGTTTTCTGCAATTTTGAGTCAAATCATGGTATGAACCAGCGTTTTCTCCAGTTTTGAGTCAAATCATGGTATGAACCAGCGTTTTCTGCAGTTTTGAGTCAAATCATGGTATGAACCAGCGTTTTCTGCAGCTTTTGAGTCAAATCAAGCTCTGAACCAGCGGTTTCTACAGTTTTGAGTCAAATCATGGTATCAACCAGCGTTTTCCGCAGTTTTGAGTCAAATCATGGTATGAACCAGCGTTTTCTGCAACTTTTGAGTCAAATCATGGTATGAACCAGCGTTTTCTGCAGCTTTTGAGTCAAATCATGGTATGAACCAGCGTTTTCTGCAGCTTTTGAGTCAAATCAAGCTCTGAACCAGCGTTCTCTGCAGCTTTTGAGACAAATCATGGTATGAACCAGTGGTTTCTGCAGTTTTGAGTCAAACCATGGTATGAACCAGCGTTTTCTGCAGCTTTTGAGTCAAATCATGGTATGAACCAGCGTTTTCTGCAGTTTTGCGTCAAATCATGGTATGAACCAGCGTTTTCTGCAGTTTTGAGTCAAATCATGGTATGAACCAGCGTTTTCTGCAGCTTTTGAGTCAAATCATGGTATGAACCAGAGGTTTCTGCAGTTTTGCGTCAAATCATGGTATGAACCAGCGTTTTCTGCAGCTTTTGAGTTAAATCATGGTATGAACCAGAGGTTTCTGCAGTTTTGAGTCAAATCATGGTATGAACCAGAGGTTTCTGCAGTTTTGAGTCAAATCATGGTATCAACCAGCGTTTTCCGCAGTTTTGAGTCAAATCATGGTATGAACCAGCGTTTTCTGCAACTTTTGAGTCAAATCATGGTATGAACCAGTGTTTTCTGCAGTTTTGAGTCAAATCATGGTATGAACCAGCGTTTTCTGCAGCTTTTGAGTCAAATCAAGCTCTGAACCAGCGTTTTCTGCAGCTTTTGAGACAAATCATGGTATGAACCAGCGGTTTCTGCAGTTTTGAGTCAAATCATGGTATGAACCAGCGTTTTCTGCAGCTTTTGAGTCAAATCATGGTATGAACCAGCGTTTTCTGCAGTTTTGCGTCAAATCATGGTATGAACCAGCGTTTTCTCATGGTATGAGCCAGCGTTTTCTGCAGCTTTTGAGTGAAATCATGGTATGAACCAGCGGTTTCTGCAGTTTTGAGTCAAATCATGGTATGAACCAGCCTTTTCTGCAGCTTTTGAGTCATAATCATCGCATGAACCAGCCTTTTCTGCAGCTTTTTAGTCAAATCATGGTCTGAACCAGTGAGTAAACATAGTTTTCTGCAGCTTTTGAGTCAAATAAAGCTCTGAACCGCACTCCATACTCCGAATTTGGGCTCAGACACCCCAACCCTTCCGCCTTCCCTTCAAACAAGGATGAGCTGCTACAATACATGTAACATAACAGGAATACATGTAACAGCTCCGGGCCGACCTGGGGGGAGGGGGGTAGGGGGGTTTTTCCTCAGGTGGGGGGTCGAGGGGGGGTTTCGCCCAGGTGGGGGGTCCCAAATTTCAAAAAGCTCCAAAACGCCTAGAAATGCGTTTTTAGCACGTTTTTTTCAGTAAGGACGCTAAAAATCGCTATTTTAAGCTGCCAAATAGCGTTTTAAAGCTAAAAACAAGCAAAAAATGACAAAAAGAGCTTCCAAAAACACCGACTTTTCTTAAATATCAGCAGTGGAAACGCCAAATTCGGTTTCCAAAGGCTTTTCAAACGAATTTTAGGCTAAAAATTAGTGATTTCTGACCCAGTTTGTTAATACTGGAGCCACTACCACCACTTGAATTTTTTGGTCGGGGGGAGGGGTCCCTTAACCTGTCTCGGGGGGGGGGTGAGGGGGGGTTGGCCTTTCCAGCAGGGGGGTAACCCCCCAAACCCCCCTAGTACATGTATTATAACAGGTGGTCTGCCCCCACCTGAGATAGGCCAGACCCCCCGGATTGGCCCCTACCCCCTCCGATTTGTACTTCGGTGAGAAATTCCGGGTCAGGTGTAGCGGGGGGAATCAGGAACCGATCCCAAACAAAAATTAATGTCTAAAAACGTTAAAAAATAGCAATTTTGTGCTAAAATCGTATGAAAACGCTGATTAAGTCTCGGGCACCACTTACAGCTAAAACGCGCTGTTTCACAGGCAATTTTAGTGTCTCAAACTGTAAAAAATTGTGCCAGAAACATCGGAGAGAGAGAGAGTGGAAAATATCGTTTTGGTGGGGGTGCTCCCCTAGCGGGGGGGGGTTTGCCGAAGTTGGTTGGAGGGGAGCAGAACCCCAGCCCCGCTGTTACATGTACAAATGTACCTGGAAAACGCAGGAATACCAGTTCACAGTCTACTATTCAGTTCTAGTTGTTCAAGCTACCAAGGTGTTTGTTCGGTATATAAAGGTGGTAGACGCAGTCCTATAGTCTTGGTATATAAAACATGTGAAAGAAAATCGCATTGCGATTAGAATGACACCGGTCCCATCAAAATCGGCGCAGGGGTTCACGAGTGACAGTCTAATAAAGTACATCGGTCATATCGTTATGCACGTTGGGGTCAACTTTCTAGGAAGAAAAGGTGTCACGCGGGGTGACGCAGTTAAACAGTCATAACTCGCTTATTATCCGGCCAATTCCGGTCCGGTTTGTTTTGTTAGAATGCATAAAGTGTGCTCTTTTCAATTCTGAAGCCTAATTTCGCCTAGGCTAATTTTGAATTTTTGCGTGCCAAATCAGCAGTGGAAACGCCAAATTCGGTTTATAAAGGCTTCAAGCGAATTTTAGGCTAAAAATCAGTGATTTCTGAACCAGATTGGCAGGCGGGACATCACAAACTCATGGAAGAACGGGCTGAATTCGACCGGGAACAACTCAACCAGATGAGGTACATAAGCTCCGAAATGAGTGTGGTTCTTAATCAATGTTGGTTTGTTTAGACTACAACTGGAGACGGCCACGCTGGAGAAGCAAGCTAATGCAGCTAAATTAGGCCACGAGATTTCCTCTCTGAAAGCGAAAGAAAAGGAAATGGAACAGCTGAAGACTGATATCGAAAGTCTAAAGAGAGAACTTCAGATGAGCAAAGACGAATTGCACAAGGTTCGTTAGTATTTTCTCATCTTTAGTAATTGAATTGTTTTAACTTTACCCTATCTTTAATACATATAAACAGTAAACTGTAGTGTACAAAATGGTGCCCCCGTTTTCTTAGTTAGGCAGTTGTTTGCAGCAAGCGGCCAAGGCTCAAAAAGAGAAGAGTTGGTTGATGGAACGACTGAAGTCGTTGGAGACCGTTCAGCTGACCAACGAAAAGCTGGCGGAAGAGAAAAAGCGGCTGCAATGGGTTGAACAGGAGCTGAGAGCTAAGGTTGCTTCCTTTTCAGTGTTTATTGTATTCACGCACTTAACGTCATATTATACTGGTGTTGAGGGCAGTGATACCACAAAATTTTGTCCCCATCCAGGTGGTACCATTATCACCATGGTTTTTTGTCCTAGTAGGGCCAAATGGGAATGCAACATTTAATTAGTATACATACAATGCAGGTGCCATGCATACGTGTGCATGGTCGGCGGCTCAGGGGGGACGGTCAGGTCTCCATGCGTAGTTGCTGTTAGCGGTTTACGCAGTGAATGTCGCTATGTAGGCTCCCGTCGGGGATGCCAACAATGACGTCATCACCCTCCGATACATGTTCATGGTGCAGAGTGAAGTGATCTTCGGCAAAGAGAACGTCCTTCAGTGTTTTGACTTTCTTTTTGTCTGGGTCATACAGATGGTATCCAGGAGAATCAATGCCATATCCAACAAAGACATACTTGGTGGCCTTGGGAGAAAACTTCTGTTGGTCCATAGGAGCTTTCAAAGCATATGCGTCACAACCCCACACACGTAGGTGACTGACACTTGTGACCTTGCCAGTTGCTCGCTCATATGGCGTCTTAGTTCCATCTCCATAGTGTTTGTTGTTGTTTGTTTGTTGGAAGTCTGTTCTTGATATGTACTGCAGCATGAATGGCTTCAGACCAGTAGGGTGGCGGCTTGTTGGCTAGGTAATGCATCGACGTGACCATATTTCCAAGCGTTCGGTTGAGCCGTTCGGCTATGCCATTACACTGCAGTGTGTACGGTGGTGTGACCTGGTGCTCGATGCCTGCTTTCTTCACAAAACGTTTGAATTCAGCAGATGTGTATTCTCCACCATTGTCACTGCGAAATTTCTTTAGATTGGCATCGAATTGTCGCACAACCAGGCTGTACCATTCCTTGAATTTGTCGAAAACTTCAGACTTGTGCCTCAAGGTATATATCCAGGAGAAACGAGAGTAGTCGTCAGTGAACGTGACATAGTACTTCAAGCCAGAGCAGGATTTCACTTGCACCACACCAACATCTGACAGAACCAGTTCAAATGGCTTTCTGGCAGTTACGTCACCAATGCGAGGATGCGGTCCACGCTTCGCTTTTGCAAAAATGCATCCCTCACAGGTCGGTAGTTGAGCGGCTGCTGGTACTGAAAAATCCAGTCCTCTGACCATTTTCTTGTTCACTAACTTCTTCAGATGGTCTTCTCCAACGTGACCTAAACGACGATGCCACAATTCATACTTATGCGCTTCACTGCGCTAAAGCTTGTGCCGCGCATAACCTAATTTTTCTTATCTTGCTGCACAATAGAGAGGTAAGGTTTATTGCGAAAGGTAAAGCAGTTGGTAATTAATGTCCGTCCTGAGTCAATATTAATTATAACAGCATATGTAGAATTAAATGAGGTACATACTGTACACGGAAGAGTAAGTCAGTCAGTCAGAGGAAGGTAACGAAACAACGCACTTATGTAGGCAAAACACGACATTACAAGAGAGTGGTAAGCACAAGTTGTTGACTAATTACAACACTGCGGAGACATGGGCAAGATCCTGTTCTGGGTCGGCAATGTATCGCGAGAAGGCAGCGTTGGATTTCCAGTGTCCGTGCCGCATAATCAGTCTGGTTGAATTGCCGCGGGCCATGGCCTCTGTAGCGCCGCCTGAGCGGCATCTGTGAAATCCGAAGGCGTCGGGTGTCAGGCCTACTGCTGACAGGACCCGTTTTAGCTCCAGTCTCGCTTGACCGTATGACAACGGTATGCCGGGGATTGGCCGTGACAGTCCGGAGTTAGCATGTCGCAGAGAGCAGAACACAAAGCTCGATTCCTCGCGATTGAGGTCGGTGGCTCTCAGCCAACGCTGTAATAGAGTAACGGGACAGGCAGCGGTGCTTGTGCGCTTGACCACGACACAGTCCCCTTCCCGATAGACGTCTGTCTTGCTCCCCACAATGGAGACGCGCACCAGGTTCCTGTCAAAGCTCAAGTCTTTCTGTTGGAGCCGGAGGGCCTCCGAGATTCTCAGAAAGCTAGTGAATAGGAAGGTAATTAAGGCAGCAATACGCAGGTCTCTCAGGGTTGCGTTACTGACAGCAAACTTGCTCACGATTAGACAAATGTTTGCTGGAGTCAGGTGCTGTTTCCGATGGGTGTTTGCAGGTTTTGTGCGCTTACACCCCTCAAGCATGGAACGGCAGATAAAGGACTGGGCTGGGTTCGGCTGGATGCCGCATACCTCAAACAGCCAGGTGAGAGCTGCGATTGTAATCTGGGCAGTCACTGGTCCTGTCTCTGTACAAATCTTAGCCATGAAAAGCGCCACGGCTGTCGGCGTAGGGGAAGCTGAATTTGTGCCTGTAGCGAGGCACCACCGATTCCACTTCCTGATGTGGGTGTCATAGCTGCGGAAGGTTCCTGGCTGCCGGGATCGTCCTAGCAACTCTGTTACTTGCTTCAGACAATGCAGTGCGGCACGGCCTGTGGGCCACTGTTGCGCTTGGGCAAAGAGAGCATCTGTAACGACGCAAATGCGTCAGAACGATAGATCGCCCGTTTCTGGGCTAAAGCGTCATATCGACTACTGGCCCTGGTTGGCCCGTCTGTATGCACAGATAGCTAGGGTGATAAACCGTAACCGAGAAGATAATAATTCTTGCCTGAACTAAACAGAAAACCGAACTAAGGATAGCCATGGATTCAACCTGTACTTGTCTGGTACACCACATAGCTGAGATAGTCGAAAATTCTAAACCTTAACCAAATAAGACCGTAACTTAGCAATCATAACTTTGCCTGAACCGAATATAACCAAACTAAAAATGGTTAATCGCTTTTGTTTTTCTCTCTGAAGGAGAGATAGATCTTACTCAACTTAGGCCAGAACGAAAGATAGATTGTATATCGGCTGTGTTTCCGCCGTTTTGAGAAAAACCGACCACTTTGGTCATAGGTTCTGAACCAAGGAACGTACTGAACTAAGGACCATAACAAAGGCCGCCCGTAGGTAGGCTACACTGTATGTTCATTTTCGGAACAAAGTACAGTATTCCAGAATACGTGGAGGATTACAGAACGGAGCCGCATGGCGATGCTTAGAGGACACACATGTCTTCTGATTTGAGTCTGTTGACTGGCTGTGTTCGGTACTAACCTTAAGGTGGCTAATACGTCTCGTATGCGTGTCGTTTTTTAAGTTTTTTGCCTACCAGTAAAGATGTTTTGATTTTACCTCTACCCGAGGGTGGGTGGGAGGGACAGTACCAAAACAACTAAACTTCGCAGAGAATGACGGTTTGTTTTGAAACCGCCTTAAATAGCCGGGCTGGGCCGGCCAAGGTGGCCGACTGGCCAATGGCTGGCCAGTCCCTCTGGTCATCTATACAAAAGACCCGGGTGTTATGGGCATGTGTCAACAGCCTTTGGCGGACTTGGCTGTGGGAGACAAAGAAGCGGCTTAGGGCCTAATCCTCTCTGGTGAAGGCACCAGAGACAAACACTTCAGGTCTGCAGAGATAACGCACACAAGATTAGAAAAATACAATTATGCGCTTCACTGCGCTAAAGCTTGTGCCGCGCATAACCTAATTTTTCTTATCTTGCTGCACAATAGAGAGGTAAGGTTTATTGCGAAAGGTAAAGCAGAGAAAAATGCGTATCAAAGATTTGGATTTTGAGTACAACTAGTTTTTCTGGGACTTAAAGAGATTCTTAGGGCCCACACTGGGGAGGGAAAGTGGTCTCTGTTAAAGATGGAAGAAGGCTGGGAGCCTGGTGTGAAGATTTTGGAAAAGGCGGGAAAGGTAACAATATCTTGAACGAACGATTTTGGCGTTCCGTTTCCCTGAAAGATCAGAGGGTAATAGGGGCGTCTGGGCCAAGCTGGTATTACCAATACCCCTTCCGTTCTACATTCCTCTAAGTGTTTCAGGACTCTAGGAACTAGGAACAGCGGTGGGACTAGCCAGTTATTATGACCCTCCCAATTAAAGGCAAAAGCATCTATACCTGAGGAGTTAGGTACTGCGTATCTAGAGTTGAAGTGATCGAGTTTTGCGTTTTTATGGTCTGCGAAACGATCGAAAGAGAATGGGCCCCATTTTTTGGAGAGCATTTCGAAGACAGTTTGTTTTACGCCCCAGTCGTCTAGGTCTATAATTCGGCTTGCTGAGTCGGCCAAGGAATTTAGATCTCTGGGTATCCACACTGGTTCTAACTGGCAGCGCAATTCTAAGCAAGTCTCGAAAATCTCCTCTGCTAGGTTTTGCAAGTGGGGTTGGTTGCTGCCTTTTTCGATTATAATTGGGGTGGCCTGGTTGTCTGTGTACCACTTTACTATTTTCCCTTGCAGTGCGGGGGCGAATGAGCGCAGAGCGAAATTGACTGTTTGCACCTCTCTCCATGTAGATGAGAGGCCTACCTCGTCTGGATTCCACTGGGTCGAGCATACCAAAGGGTCGGCCCCGTTAAGTATGGCCCCTAAGCCTGAAGCGGAGGCGTCTGACGAAACTATCAGCTGGGCTTTTGAGTTTAGACTCAACCCCCGGCCCAGGTTGTTGAGGCGTTCGAGCGAACGGAGCCAAAAAGAGCATTCTTGTTTTGCGGGCTCTGCGAAAAAGGTTTTTGCGTCCCATGATGAACGGCTATTGATTAGCTCGTACAAACGGCGGGTTTTTAGTTGAGCAACTGGGCCTAGGACTGGTGACATAGAAATTATCTTACCCACAATTTTTGACAGCTGTCTGGCAGTAACCTTAAAGCGTGCGCAAATCTGCCGAATACATAGCTGGAGGGCTTGAACTTTGGAATCGGGGATCGAAAGGCTAAATTTTTGCAGGTCGACTGAAATGCCCAGCCAGGTTAAGGAGCGTGAAGGTTCCCAGACGCATTTCTTGTTGTTTAGAACGACACCAGCCTGTGATAGTTGTTGTCTGACAATGAGACCGGAACGCATGGCCTCTTCAAAAGATTGGGATATTACGATGCCATCGTCTAGGTAAAGAGCCAAGACGACACCCAGTTTTCTTATGTTCTCCAGCAAGAAACCCATAACTTTTGTAAACAGATACGGGGCAGAGCACAAGCCAAACGGCAAAACTGTGAAGACAAAATAGGAGGTTTTTGAGCCAAACTTCCACGAAAAGCCCAGGTACTTCTGAGAGCTAGCGCATATATCGATGTGATGGTAGCCAGATTTCATGTCGAATTTTTGGAGGTAACCATCTTTCGGCAAAAGGTCTTTGACAATTTTCCAGTCTTCGAATTTTACTTTTGGGCAGAAAATAAATTGATTTAGCGCACTGAGATCGAGAATAAGGCGTAACTTTTCGGAATTTGCTGCTACTGACAGAGGACTAACTACATGCGGGGGCTCTGAAACCTCCGTGATGCAACCTGCTTTTAGCAATGACTCGATTTCTTGGGAGACAAACTGTCGTTCTTTTAGAGCAGAATTATTGTTTCGAAAACTCATCTTAGGTGGGTTGGTCAGAAAAGGTAACTCATAACCTGTCTTTATCACTGATAAGAGATCAAAAGGAGCTCCCTGGGCTTCCCAAAAAGCGGCCTGCTTTTTAAGCGAAGATTTAACCGGTGGATCGGTACAAGGCTCACCTTTTACAATTGGCAGGGAACTGGGAGGAAGTTGGGCATCACTGAGTCTTCTTCTGTCTGGTGCAATTACTGATGAGGTGTCCGAAGTCTCCGCAGTTGTGGCACGGACCGATGAGGCTTCTCGGTTGTTTGGAACCGGAGAACAGCTGGAACGGTTGGTTGGCGCCGGCGCCATTGTAGTAGAGTGGCGCTTGCGATTGCTGAGGAGCTCTGGCGGATGGGAAGAACTGGTTTGCGGGGAACCACTGCTGATAGTGGCCCCCGCCCTGGCGAAAGGGCTGTGGGCGCTGTCGCTTCTGCTGAAAGGTGCTTTCGCTGACCGATTTCTCCAGTAACTTGGGTACTAGAGATGCCAGCAACGCGCTGGAACCGGCGCTGGAGGAAGAGAGCGACTCGACGTTTGAGAGCTTGCTGATTTTGTCAATCATTGACAGGGCTCCAGGGATCTCGTCTGCGAGCTCCAAGGAGGCATTGCGAGACCGGAGCTTGGTCTCCAATGCTTTCAGACAAGCCTCAGTGTCGTCGGGGTCGTGGAGCGACTCTCTCGTCTCCAAAATCTTCGATAGCAGCTCATTGTTGAACTCGACTTGGGCCTGGAAACCAGGTTTCTTCAGTGAAACCGTGGCTTTCCCGCGAGCCTTTGTCGAGTGTTTGAGCTTTGATATGTCTGAACGAAGGCTCTGGAAATCGGACTGCATCTGGAGGAGCATGTTAACGACCACCGCGTTAGCCTCAGTGCTGCTAGTGGTGTCGTTACTGCTGGTTGCTTGCGCTGATGGAGGATCGGTGTTGGCAACGGGACTGGGAGTTCGGTTCTGACAACCACGACGTTTACTTGACAGAGAGGATGTTGGTTGGGATGGCGAGTAGGGTTGGGTCACACGTTTGGAGCGGGTGGTACGTTTGGTTTTGGGCATGGTGAAAGACTCAGGACGAGACACAGTACCAAAACAACTAAACTTCGCAGAGAATGACGGTTTGTTTTGAAACCGCCTTAAATAGCTGGGCTGGGCCGGCCAAGGTGGCCGACTGGCCAATGGCTGGCCAGTCCCTCTGGTCATCTATACAAAAGACCCGGGTGTTATGGGCATGTGTCAACAGCCTTTGGCGGACTTGGCTGTGGGAGACAAAGAAGCGGCTTAGGGCCTAATCCTCTCTGGTGAAGGCACCAGAGACAAACACTTCAGGTCTGCAGAGATAACGCACACAAGATTAGAAAAATACAATTGTTCTCAGGAACAATGGCGGCACAAAATCGGTTGGCCAACTTCAAAATCTTCTGAATTTTCGGCTTGACAGCATGTCCTTCTAGCTGGTAGTCTCCAGTCCCGTGGTCAACGGCGACTCCACACAGCTTTCCATTCGTGGCATAAATCAGACACTGGTTATCGAAATACGGTTGACTGAATCCAAATCCATGCTTCTGACCCTTGCGGATGGAGATCAGATTTGTCATTGCAGTGGGTATGTGTAGTGTGTTATGTAGAGTGACACGAGTGCGTTTGTCATTGCATACCATAATCACACCTACACTGCCCATTCCGATTGCTGCGGTTTGCGTTTTGCTATCAGCGAGTGTTACAGGATGCGGTTTCACAAATTCAACGTACTCACTGAATAGCTCCCTGTCACGCACAACATGTTTCGTTGCTCCAGAGTCAAGCACAAACTTCTGTTTCATGTTGGTAGTGGCAAGGACGCGGTCGGCAGCATACAGAAAGTGACCTCCTTCTCCTTCATCGTTGGATGAGCTGTCGGCGGCTTTGGCTGCTTTAGTGGACGCTTTTGACCTTGACTTCTTTTTCTTTGCAAACATCTTCGAGGGGGCTTTTGATTTGTCTTTTGACTTTGGACACTCATTCCAGTAATGTCCCACTTCATTGCAGTTGAAACAGGGAAAACGACTGGTATTGCTACGAACTGAAGACTGACAAAGGCGGCGCGTCAACATGACAGTCTCAGTCTCCACGTGTTGCAGTTTAACTTCAGCTGAACGCAGCGCTTCATGTAGCATGGCAACTGACAGATCCTCCTTGGCTCGATATATCTGCGCGGTCATGGCAAACTCCGGCAACAGTCCGTTCATGGTAATTGCCAAGTGTAGAGTGTCATCGATTCGGTGATCGCAGTCTGCTAAGCATCCGACAAGTTCAGCAACAGAGCTGAACCAGTCATCGATCGACTGACCTTGTCCCTGTTTCAAATTCACGAACTGAGTGAGCAGCTCCATCTTGTTCGCAACAGTTGGACGGTCAAAGTACGTAGTCAAGGTGGTCCACATCAGACGAGGATTTTCTCCGATTGTGATGCTGTGCCAGACGTGAAACAGTGAAGAGTCAATTTTGCAGTTCAGCACGTTTCGGACTTTGGCAGCATCAACGTCCCATGTCTGTTGATCCTCTCCAACGGCAGCAGGGCGAAGTTTTTCTCCAGAGACGATCGGCCACAACTTCGTAGCGAGGAAAAAGTCTTTCGTGAAAGTCCGCCACATTGCCCAGTTGGATCCGTCACCTTTCAGGTTCTCGTACGGCGGTAGCTTGCTGTCCATGATTGACGAATCGGTTCCTTGACTTTGGACTTCTAATCCTTGTTAGCGGTTTACGCAGTGAATGTCGCTATGTAGCCAAGGAACACAACAGAGTTTATTGACAACACAATACAAGTACCTAGTTTGTTACACAACAAGAAGAAGGTATATGTAAAAATGTCACTGCATCTGCTTTCAGTTGCCTGGATATAGGTGCAATTTTTCGGTGGGAAATTCAGATCTTGGCGATAAATTTAAACTTTTGCCCAAAATTTTAGCGAAAATTTCGGCTGAAATTCAAAAATTTGCGGTAAAAATCAAATTTTCGACAAAAAATTGCCCAAAAACCACTTTCCTGACAGAAGTATTGTCAAAAAATCCAAATTTTCCCGGAAAATTCGAAAAAAATTCGGGTTTGGTGCGTAGTTGCCTGGAGGAAGGGTGCGTAGTTGCAAAAATTGATTTCTGTGGCTTAAAATCGCATCTGGAGGCTTTCTAGCAGCCTCTAGCAACGTTTAGTTATTTTTTATTTTCGTCCCCCCTGGGCACCCCCATGCACATGTATGGTGCCATGCTATCACCAACGTGATACACGAGAATGTGTGGTTACTTTGTCTCTTTGGTTTCAGTTGGCACACTTGGACACTGAGCTGGACAACTTGAATGACGAAAAGCGGTTGCTTACCACTCAACTGCACGAATCGGATGAAGCGTTGGCGACACTGAAGAAAGAAGTGGCCGATTGGCAGGCGCCACATTACCAACTCAAAGAACAACAGGCTCAGTTCTACCCTGACCAACTCAACCAGATGAGGTAAGCTCCGAAATGACTGTGCTTCTTAATCAGTCTTGGTTTGTTTAGACTAGAACTAGAGACTGCCACACTGGAGAAGCAAGCTAATGCAGCTAAATTAGGCCACGAGATTTCCTCTTTGAAAGCGAAAGAAAAGGAAATGGAACAGCTGAAGACTGATATCGAAAGTCTAAAGAGAGAACTTCAGATGAGCAAAGACGAATTGCACAAGGTTCGTTAGTATTTTCTCAGCTAATGCAGCTAAATTGGGCAACGAGACTTGCTCGCTACAGGTGGAGCAAATCCGAAACCTGAGGATTCTTAAGAGTGCTTGCCAAAAAAAGTCAGGCAAGCTCCCTTATGGGGGCGGCTGATGGAATTTTTTGACCCCCCCCCCCCATTTTTATTGGCTCATTTGAATTGCCCTATTATGAAACCCCCACAGCCGCGTCAGTTTCGCTCTGGCCGCACTCAAACCGGAGTAATGGTTTGAAGAAGGGTGCTGCGCCGGATCTCCCAGATTTCGCTCCTCCATGCTCTTTCAACTGCTGTCAAATTGGCAGCTTTCGAGATAGGACCTTGAAATTGGACACACTTATACAGATTTTCCCGCTCTTTCAAACGCAATAGAGAACAACTGAATACCCCTTTGAATTTCACCCCAAAAATATGTGTCGTGAATAGTCCCGATGTGTCGACATTTAGAAAAGGTCCACTAATCAAGTCCAGACTGATTTCCGACATTTCGGGGAAAGGTCGTGAATTTTCCGACCCTTCTACCGTTCGAAAGCAAAAATGGATATGGAAGTATCAGAAACCGGCGGAAGATGGATATATGAATAATTTTTCTTCATATATCAGTGTTTTTCATCATACTGTATATGAATAAGTTTCACGATATATCCATTTACCGCCGGTTACGAGTTATTAGTAGCCAAATTTAAATCTTCAGTGTACACAGCCCAGGAAATCATGGTGGAAACTATGGAGCAATGCTATATTAGTCTGTGGAGCCTAGGATACACATGTACAACAGTGATTCTGTGTAATCACTGTCTTATCAGAATTGCCATCTTTCAGAAACTTCGAAAATCGTAAATACGGTTATCATGAACACAAAAGAACAAAACGTACAAAGCGTACACGCACATAGCAGTCCAAAAAGAGTATCACGAACACAACTTTACTGTCTTAGGTCTTGGCCTTTTTTCTAATTGGGGGCAGGTGCTGCTTTTGTGGATCGTCAAACAAATAATTGTTTTCGAAATGGAATAGCCAGTCGCAATTTCCCAGGCACAGTCTAACCTGGAAGCGGTAACAGGCCCACCGGGTCTGAGCTCATTGTTTATGCACCTGGCACAGTCCTTTCGTGGCAGGGAACAGGCGGTGCACAGTGGACGCATCGAACCGTACATTCCTGACGACGTTCAATAATTCGCTCCCGGTCAGATGAGGATCGATAGGCTCGAGCTGCTGCCTCAAGTTCAAACCCTCCGCATCGGCCATCGGTCGCTCCGCTCTGGATGAGGCATCCATCTTGTCGGCCAACTTGAGTAGAGACCGTATCAGCCACACATGGAATGGCTTCCTTAGGCACTTCTTATCATCGGCCGGGTTGAGTTCAGAGTAGACGCACAGAGTGTTGTTCACAGCCGCCTTTAAAAAGGAAATGCATCTGTTGTACGCAATCGCTAATTACAGATGTTTTATAATGTTTAGTAGCAGTTGGAAAGAGAGAGAGAGAGGCATCCTTTCATAGGAGGCTTGGGGTGGTTACCCCCTGCTGAAAAGGCCAAACCCCAACTCACCCCCCAGACAAGAGTTGGGACCCCCAACGCAAAAATACAAGTACTAGTAGTGACTCCAGTACTAACAAACTGGCTCAGAAATCACTAATTTTTAGCCTAAAATTCGCTTGAAAAGCCTTTAGAAACCGAATTTGACGTTTCCACTCAGTCGTTTTAAAACGCGTATTTGAAGGCAAATTTTCAAAATTTTCTCGCCCTGGTCGGACAGCGGCCCAACCAGATAGTTTCAAATTTTTACACCCCTTTCCGAAACCCTGGATACGCCACGCGTTTCGGAGCTTTTTGAAAATTTGGAGCCCCGCTCTGGGCGAAACCCCCCTTGACCCCCCACCTGAGAAAACCGCCTACGCCTCCCCCTAGGTCGGCCCGGAGCTGTTACATGCATGTTACGTTGTTGCATGGATAGCACTAACTAAAATTTGAGAAATGTTTCCCTTCTCTTACAACACAACAAAATCAAACCCCTATTTTCAGCCCTAGCGCTGGTCTCACAGCGAAAACTAAGAACGCAAAGGGGTTGGGGTCGGGAATGGGGTATGGTCGTTGTAATCAGAAGCCCTGATTACGGTTTCAGAGACCCTAAATAGGGGTTCTGGAACCCTAATTTGGGTTTCTAAGGCACAAACAGGGTTACTGAACACCAAATTGGGTTTCTGAAACCGTAATTGGGGTTTCAGAGTCCCAAAATTGGGTTCCGGAACCCTAATTTGGGTTTCAAAAGTCTTAATTAGAGTTCCGGAACCCAAATTTGGGTTTTTGAAACCCTAAATAGGGCTCTGCAATCCAAATTTGTGTTTCTGAAACTCAAAATAGGGTTCCGCAACCCTAATTTGGGTTTCAAAAGCCCTAAATAGGGTTCCGAACCCAAATTTGGATTTCATAGAGACTAAATAGGGCTTCTGGAGGTCCAAAATAGGGTTCCGGAACCCTAATTTGGGGTTCAAAAGCCCCAAATAGAGTTCCTGGACCCTAATTTGGGTTTCAAAATTTCTAAAGATTCCTAAGAAATGCATTTTAACTGTATTATGTCTAATAAAATGGGGGTTTTTTGCACGTTTCAAAGTAAAATAGGCTTCTTTGCACATTTTAAATGAAAAATAGGTTTTTGCATGTGCTGAAACCACTTTTGGATTCCAAAAAAAGTTGCTGAAACCCACTTTGGGCACAGTGCTGAAACCCTATTTTTGATCAGAAAAATTCCAACCCCAGCCGAAAACCCAGCTATATGTACATTGTATGATAGGAGCGGAGAAAACTGCTGTAACCCCGACCGAAGCTGAGCGAGCGTACTCCGTGTCTTTCTGGATATGAGATTTCAGTTTTTAGGGGTATGGTCGTCCCAGGGGATATTGGTCTATGAAGGGGTCATATGCAAACAAGGAGGTTGAGGTGCTATCCGCCCACTATTTGACCCCAATTAGTGGCCAGCCCAGAGGTCCAGAGGCGTTTAGAAGGGTCGGAAAAAATGCGTTAAAGGTCGTGAAATTTTTTATGGGTCGGATTTTGTCGGTATATATTTCAAAATATATGTGCAGATTGTAAGGGTCGGAAAAAAATTAATGTCGGATTTATATGATTTCAGATGGCCGCGTTCAAATGCGAAGTGGACTGCTTTCGACGGCGTACAAATACGAAGCAACGGGTTTCGACGGCGTTCAAATGTGAAGAATCCGCCGACAATCCTGCCTCAACGTGCCCGGTCTTGCCATGGCCTGTTGAGCATGAATCAGGTTGGTTTTTATTAACGATATTGGTAGTAGGTAGCGTTCGTTCATTATTCATTGTTTACGGAAAGCTAAGCTAAGCTATGGAACTTACGTAGTTTGTAGCTTTGAGATAGCCGTGTTTAGTCAATTTGAGGCTAAATTTGCCCAGTTCATCCTTTCGGATGGCCATTGAAAAGTATACGCATAAATTATCTCATAAACCTAAGGCCGGCCGTGAGACCAGTAGCCAGGTGATTGCATTGTTTTGTTGATGTGTCTAGGCATACGTAAATGCTGTGTTAGTAGGACGGTCGTCTCTGTATGTATTGAGTGCTGCTACATGTGTGTAGGACGTGCCAGCCAGTCTCAGTCTGTGCCAAGTTGGCGCGCAAAAGCGTGGGACGGCGTGGCCGAGAACAAAGGCCGCTTTGTCTAGCAAACAAGGAGGTTGAGGTGCTATCCGCCCACTATTTGACCCCAATTAGTGGCCAGCCCAGAGCGCGGACTAATTAGGTGCTATCCATCTACCTATTAGGTGCTATCCGCCCACTATCAGGTGCTATCGGCCTACTATCAAGTGCTGTCTGCCTCCAAGGTAATTAATAGAGAACTCATACTTATCCTTTCTATTAGCGCTCTACACAAGAAATAATACTAGGTATAGCACAACGAAATAATTAACATCAATCACAGTCAATTCTCAGAACAAAAACCAGGGATCATCAAAAATCATCTGCTCATTGGCCATGCCAAAGTGCTTGTCCACTCCAAGACAGTAGCTCAAATGGTCCAAGTAGCGAGCGATTCGTTCGTTCAGATAGTTCGCCGGCCTCCAAAAGTCAGTGTTCCAGAAGATGTTGAAGCGGTGCTTGGCCAGAGCGATTCTCTGGTCATTCAAGACATATTCGGCATACATGGGCCGGAAAAATCCGGAGGGGGGTAGGGGGGTTGCAGACCTCGGGGGGGGGGGGGGGGGGTCCCCCCAAAAAAGGCCCAAAAACCCCTAATTTGCCTTAAATAAGCGAAAATTTCCTCCCTCCGGGAGGGGGGTATGGCCGGCCGAGGGGGGATGGCCGGCCAAGGGGGAGGGGTATACCACCGGCCCATGTATGGTATTCGGCCAGTCGTCGATTAGGTACCTCGCCTCTTTCCAGCTGCCCGATCTTGACCTGATGATAGTTGTGAATGCTCTGGCACTGGACGAGAAACTCCATAAGGGGCATGCACTCCGCCTTTCGACGTCGCAGTTGAAACCGGTAAACACGGTTTTCATGCACACGACTAACAAATTTCAAACATTTAGCATCCATTTTGGATTTGCCAAACTCGGCCGGTCCAAAGTCAGCCGCCTCCATGCTTATCAGAGTGACCACAAAAGAAACCTGCGCGGCCGCCTTTTTGAACTTTTTTATTGGGCGGCCGGCCGGGCCTCTCAGCCATTTTCTTTCCCTCTTTGTCTTATTTAGGAGTCACTGTTACATGTCACTCAAATTTGACCTGCGTAGGGGAGGTGTACTATCCCCAGGCAACCCTCTTGGTCATATTTAGGCTAATTGCGCACTGTGCCTGCATTCAAAACTGGTCTGTCACTCTAATCAGACGTTAGTAGGCGAATCGCACCGAAAAGTAGGCGCAAGGCACCTTAGTGGTTGGCGGATAGCACCTAGTGGTCGGCGGATAGCACCTCTTTAGTGAGTAGGCGGAAAGCACCGGTAGGCGGATTGCACTTACACCAACAAGGGAATTCAAGGATGGCCATGTATGCCGAATATGTCTTGAATGACCAGAGAATCGCTCTGGCCAAGCACCGCTTCAACATCTTCTGGAACACCGACTTTTGGAGGCCGGCGAACTATCTGAACGAACGAATCGCTCGCTACTTGGACCATTTGAGCTACTGTCTTGGAGTGGACAAGCACTTTGGCATGGCCAATGAGCAGATGATTTTTGATGATCCCTGGTTTTTGTTCTGAGAATTGACTGTGATTGATGTTAATTATTTCGTTGTGCTATACCTAGTATTATTTCTTGTGTAGAGCGCTAATAGAAAGGATAAGTATGAGTTCTCTATTAATTACCTTGGAGGCAGACAGCACTTGATAGTAGGCCGATAGCACCTGATAGTAGGGCGGATAGCACCTAATAGGTAGATGGATAGCACCTAATTAGTCCGCGCTCTGGGCTGGCCACTAATTGGGGTCAAATAGTGGGCGGATAGCACCTCAACCTCCTTGTTTGCTAGACAAAGCGGCCTTTGTTCTCGGCCACGCCGTCCCACGCTTTTGCGCGCCAACTTGGCACAGACTGAGACTGGCTGGCACGTCCTACACACATGTAGCAGCACTCAATACATACAGAGACGACCGTCCTACTAACACAGCATTTACGTATGCCTAGACACATCAACAAAACAATGCAATCACCTGGCTACTGGTCTCACGGCCGGCCTTAGGTTTATGAGATAATTTATGCGTATACTTTTCAATGGCCATCCGAAAGGATGAACTGGGCAAATTTAGCCTCAAATTGACTAAACACGGCTATCTCAAAGCTACAAACTACGTAAGTTCCATAGCTTAGCTTAGCTTTCCGTAAACAATGAATAATGAACGAACGCTACCTACTACCAATATCGTTAATAAAAACCAACCTGATTCATGCTCAACAGGCCATGGCAAGACCGGGCACGTTGAGGCAGGATTGTCGGCGGATTCTTCACATTTGAACGCCGTCGAAACCCGTTGCTTCGTATTTGTACGCCGTCGAAAGCAGTCCACTTCGCATTTGAACGCGGCCATCTGAAATCATATAAATCCGACATTAATTTTTTTCCGACCCTTACAATCTGCACATATATTTTGAAATATATACCGACAAAATCCGACCCATAAAAAATTTCACGACCTTTAACGCATTTTTTCCGACCCTTCTAAACGCCTCTGGACCTACTGGGGGGGGGGAGGGGGAGGGGGGGAGGGTGGAGGGGGGGGTGGGGTGGGGGGGGGGGGAAGAGAAGGGGGGAGGGGGGGGGGGGAGGGGCTTTTGGGGGGGGGGGAAGTGGGGGGAGGGGGGGGGGGGGGGGGGGGGGGGGGGGGGGGGGGGGGGGGGCCGCGGCCGGTTGTGTGCCTGGTCAGCGCTGCCTGACTTGTTTATCATAGCGCTCTGTGAACGCCAACGCTATTGCGTGTTCGTTCTTCCAGTAAAATCAAGATGGCAAAATCAACGAGATCAGCTAGTGCAGTCAAAGAAAGGACAGTTTGTCGGGAATGTCTGTCGGCCTTCAGCATACTGAAATCCGTGAAGTGTACTTACTGTCACAAAGACTTGCTTTTGCCAAAGCTGTTTTGGCAACCACCTACAAGTGAAACCGATGTCCAGAAGCTATGCTGTAGACTGGTTGAGAAGTCCTTGGGCACTAAGGCTATGTTCATCGCACCGATTTGTCTTGAATGTCACACCAAATTTGACAAATACGGTGAAACAGACCAACGGGAAACCGAGAATATGGCCACAGTCTCCCAGAGAATTGACACCCTGCAGAGTCAACTTGAACAAGTTAGTACTCGACCTTCGATCAATAAATGACCGCATCTCCAGCGCAAATACAAAGACATACGCTGCTGTTCTACAGACAGCGAAGAATGGCTTGCCTGTGCCTGACCCGGCAGCTGACTATGACCGTGCTCACTCTGCACCTTGTTCGCGTCTGTGATTGGGAGCGCGAGGAACGCGAGAGAGGAGAAGACGCCAGTACAGCATCATCCTAAACGGACTGATCCCTGACACTACTGACACAAAGACCGTCCCTGACCTGGTGAAAGACCTGCTGTATGATTTTTCTGTAGACGCTAAAAGCATTGCCAACACTCTAACTGTGGGAAGACGAGTGATCGTTCAATTCAAAGACATTGCAGCTAAGATGGCGGTCCTCACCAAGAAGCGGTCGGTATTGACTAAAAAACCTCAGTATTCAGACGTTTATCTGGGACACGATCTGACACCTTGGCAGGCTAAAAAAGCATTTGACCTGTGAAACCAACTCCGTCAAAGACAGACAGATGGCGAAGAAAACTTGTTCATAGACTACGGCACGCTCAAAATTAGGAAATTTCGTAAAGCATAAACTGTGACAGCTGTATGTATTTATTCTGCATTTCTGCTAACATTGATACGGACGCGCGTTATGTCAAATTGGCGATGTGTGTTCCGTGCTCTCTGAGAGAAAGTAAACTATCCGGAGTCGATTTTTAGGCATAACAAGCAAATGTAGATCAATTACTCTTTGTCGAAGGAA